>JACEFZ010011005.1:0-26170 GCA_014155875.1 Cepaea nemoralis | reverse complement strand
TGCCATCCATGCCTTGAGTCTATGACCCTTGACCATATCCATTACTGCATGCAGCGGGTGATCCCTGCCTGCGGCGACTCTCAGGTACCATTTGGCCTGAAGGAGCCTATGCCTATCCGTCATTGTTGGTAGCGCCAGGATATGCCTCATGCATATTAGAAGCTGATGTTGCTTATATTATTATTATTATTACTATTTGCTGCTCAGCTGTTTAAGCTTTCCACACACACCGTTCTGTCTTCTTCTGCCTCTTTACTCCAGTACCCCTCCCTCAGTAAAATATTTCCGTGTGATACAAGGGCCGACCAAGGTAGCAAACAGTAAAACTGCAACCTAACAAGCATGTGGTAATAATCGGCAAGGATATTTTTATCGTTGCAAGCCAATCCTGTCAGCGTGTGGTGCTTCTTTAAAACGGGCACTTGCAGGCAAAGAGAGATAATGAGCAGACAATCTTTCATATGCCATACCAGATGACATTAGGCGTTGGGGCGTGTTGATTTCTCTAACCTCCTACTGAAGATCACAGTCAAGGATCACAAACCCTGTACACGCTTGGGGACTGAATGAATCACGGCAAATACCAGCGCCCATCACCAAACCTTGGGAACTGACAGAAACTCACAGCAAATCGCAACGCACGGCACTCACGCTTGGAGACTGAAAGAGAGTCACGGCAAATCGCAACGCCCATCACTCACTTTTTGAGACTGAAAGAGAGTCACGGCAAATCGCAATGCCCGACACTCACGCTTGGAGACTGAAAGAGAGTCACGGCAAATCCCAGTTCCCATCACCCACGCTTCGGGACTGAAAGAGAGTCACGATAAATAGCAACGCTCAACACCCACGCTTGAGAAGTGAAAGAGAGTCACGACAAATCGCAACGCCCATCACCCACGCTTGGCGACTGAAAGAGAGTCACGGCAAATCTCAAAGCCCATCACTCACGCTTAGAGACTGAAAAAGGGTCACGGTAAATCGCAGCGCCCATCACCAACGCTTGAAGACTGAAAGAGAGTCACGGTCAATCACAGCGCCGCGCCCATCACCCACTCTTGGGGACTGACAGAGAGACACGGCAAATCCAACGCCCAGCACTCGTGCTTGGGAACTGACAGAGAGTCACGGAAAATCACAACGCCCAGCACTCACGCTTGGGAACTGACAGAGAGTCACGGCAAATCACAACGTCCAGCACTCACGCTTGGAGACCTCGTGAGCTTGTGAAATCAACGCATGTGTCGCATGTCTACTGTCAGGAAAGGAACAAAGCCATTAGCATTCCTCAAATCCTTCAAGTCGTATAAAAGCGAACTACTCGACTAGGTCTTCCTACAAAAATCCTCTCTCTCCTCCCCATAGAAGACTGGCTTCTCTGTTTCACTTCTATTTAGGTGACCCAACTATACAGTAAAGAGAAAGTTAGTTCCATCACAGATAATGTCGTCAAAGTGTGAAGTCTTTTCACATATTCTAGGGTACGACATAACGAGGTGCGACGGCCAGCTTCCTTCTTTGTCGCCTTATCTTCCCAGAAAATGTCTGGTACCCATTTATATAAGGCTAGGGCCATCCCAGAGCCGTACTGGTAGGGGGAAAACATCTGCTTCTGATGGGGATTGAAACTAGACCACTGTCTCAGGCAAACACACTAGCACCATGACACTGCTGCTCCCTAACTACACAAGTACACAAAGTTCACCGTGGAAGCACAATCTACCTGGGGAAGATATGCGGTCCCCAAAAATGTTCAAATAACAAGAGCAACTATCTTAACAGTTAAACTTAAAATCACCAAGCACCATGTATACCCCACATGTTTATAGTTAGCCAGGCATGGACACTGAGCAAGAGTAGTCGAAAGAATGAATTAATTGTGTTGATATACAGAAACACAGAAAACTGCGGATGAGAAAATGACAAAGAAGCAGGAAACAATCCATCAAAGGAAAGATTACTAAACGAGATCAAGGCTCATCCAAATAACATGTTGTTGGCACATAAAAAAGTATACCTAGAGACAAGATAACCGAGTGTAACAGACTAATGACACGTTAAGAGAGAATCATATGTTATAAGTATCTCTAGAGACATAACAAGAGAACTCAGTTTAACATACTAATGATACGTTAAGAGAGAATCATATGAGATAAGTATCTCTAAAGATATAACAAGAGAAATGAGTGTAACAGACTAATGGCATCTGAAGAGAGAATCAAATAAGACAGGTATCTCTAGTGACATAACAAGAGAACCGAGTGTAACAGACTAATGACACGTTAAGAGAGAATCATATAATATAAGTATCTCTAGAGACAACAAGAAAACCGAGTGTAACAGACTAATGACACGTTAAGAGAGAATCATATGATATAAGTATTTCCAGAGAAATCACAAGAGACCCGAGTATATAATGTATACACACCAATGCTTCGTTACAACCAAGGGGACGTGATAGCCTAGGGACACGGTGGGGTACCCTGTTTCTGTCAAGTGCCATTTGGTAATTTAAACATCATTCGCGGACCACAAAACAATAGGGGACCATACATCATTCGCGGACCACAAAACAATAGGGGACCATACATCATTCGCGGACCATACAACATTAGCGACATAAAAATTAGTCTGCTATATTTGGTCAACTATTTAATTGACTCACCCCTAAAGTTCAGAAAGCAAAGGCAAACTACAGAACGTAAACTTGCCTAAGAAATCAACTTAGGGTTGGGGTTGATCGAAGCGTACTGTATAGGCCATGCAACATGTTTAATGTGAAGGCTGGAAGTGCTTCTCTTTGTTGTGCGTGCAATGTCGGCTTATACTGATATTGTTGCTACTAGATTTATATATAGCTGTAGGTAGTAAGTTGCATATCCTTTACAGGACGTAGCGGTCAACTGCATTATTTGGCTGTTTGTTATTCCTGGGCAAGTTTACGTTCAGTAGTTTGCTGTTTTTAAATCCCCTAGATTTACTGAATTTCGAATCCCGCATACGTTTGACACGGAAGGACCCGACTAAATGATTTCGATGGCACTTATACGGGCCGCTGTTCGGACGTTCCCAGCCCCTGCCGTAGAAGAATCATCTAAAGAAAATACCTACCAACATCTAGAGAAACTACAAGAAGTCGAGTGAGCTAGACACTAATGCCAGGATCCAGAGAGGCGACACGAGAACAAATGAAATGGATACTTACCAGTGCCCAGACTGTGCCGTTTGAAGTTGCTACAATGGTCGCTGCTCTGGGCATGTTATACATTAGCGCTAACTCCCCGAAGAAGCCTTCATTGTTGTAGTTACCCACCATCTTTCCTCTTACCGTCAATGTCCACATAGATGTCAAAGGTACCTCTGGGGACAAATATATACAATACGTTATTCTATCATACAGCTTCACACGGGACATTCAAGTTGTGTACTCTAAGCGGTCCCTCTCAATGTTATGTTTTAACCACCTCGGTAGAGTTAATTGCTAGTCGCGCTAGGTGGATACAAATATGGTTACCATGGTTTTAAAGACTGTGACAAAATGTTACCAGTGACTGCCTGCCGTGTGTCCTAATCTCATAGCAGCAATAACGCATCAGATCTCTTCCACAATCGCATACAGCGGATGTCTCGTTCCCTCCAGTCACGACATACAGCGGGTGTCTTCTTCCCTTCCATTCCACATACAGCGGATGTCTTGTTCCCTCCAATCACCACATACAGCGTATGTCTCGTTCCCTCCCATCACTACATACAGCGGATGCCTCTGTTCCTCCCATCACGACATACACCGGACGGCTCTGTCCCTCGCATCATCACATACAGCGGATGCCTCTATCCCTCCCATCACCGCATACAGTGGATGTCTCGTTTCTTCCCATCACCCATACAGCGGATGCCTCTGTCCCTCCCATCACCACATACAGTGGATGTCTCGTTCCCTCCCATCACCACATACAGCGGATGCCTTTGTCCCTCCGATCACCACATAAAGCGGATGCGTCTTTCCCTCCCATCACCACATACAGCGGAGGTCTCGTTTCTTCTCATCTCACGAGCCGTCCGCTTGATGTGATGATGGTAGGGAACGAGACATCCACTGTATGTGGCGATGAACGAACGAACGAACGAAAATCTTTATTTTCAAAGGGTTAAGAATTGGGCACATTCTGACATTCTGCCCTTCTTCTCTATTTCCTCTCATTCATTCTTTCATTCAACATCTCTTATGAAGCAATTCTTTAACAACAAAAGAATCTCACTACCTTTGGCCAATGCTTAAATATAACGCAAGACATAGTGAACGACTAAATATACTCCATGTCCCTAAACCTAGGATAGACATATAAAACAAGCTTAGCATACTCTGCCACTCAGTTGTGGAACAATCTTCCACAAGAAATCAAAGACACCACCAATCATTATACATACATTCGCAACCTGTTTGAACACTACCTCAGGACAGACTACATGCCCCCTTAAAAAAAAAAACACACACACACACAGCAACAAAGACAATAATAATGATAAATTATCTCGAACGACAACTAGACAGGAAAAAAAAAAACATTCCCATATTTGTGGCACGTTACACCCACCTTGGGTATTTATGATGCCCATGTTAAACATTGCCCTCAACGAGTCATGTATTATTGATTATTTTTCATGCGTTTTAATGCTTATTGTTCTTTTGTTGCTAAAGAATTGCTTCATAAGAGATGTTGAATTAAAGAATGTATGAGAGGAAACAGAGAAGAAGGGCAGAATGTCAGACGGGCATGCGTGCCCAATCCTTAACCCTTTGAAAATAAAGATTTTCGTTCGTTCGTTCGTTCGTTCATCGCCACATACAGTCGATGTCTCCGTTCCCTCCCGTCATCACATCAAGAGGAATGGCTCGTTCCCTTCCATCACCACATACAGGGATGTCTCGTTCCCTCCCATCACAATATACAGGGGGTATCTTACCCAGTGTTTAAGTCCAAATTACCTGTGTCAGGAATGAACACACTACCCCTCCCTCAGCGCACAGAAAGTCATAGAGCGAGTGCTATTAACCTTCCGACCACGGTGACATCTACCTGATAAACCCTTATCATAAATTTCTTCACTTCACTCGTCTGTCAGAACATGGGTTGGCGAGAACACATATCAAATACCCAAAATCACCTTGGAAGTCGTGCCCCACATCTTAGCGCACAGCGTGCCGTTCCACGCGACATACCAATCCTAATAGCTATAAGTGGAGATGGAAGATTATAGCAACATGTGGCTGGAAGACAGCATTTACAGGCGAAATCCAATTTGATAGCAATCTCACGTTCAAAGCTCTTTGTCTACATCAAAGTATACACATATTGACATAGAGGAAGACCTAAAAACACATGGAGAGGAGAAGTGTAAACAGAAATTAACAATATGCGAAGGACAGGGCCAGAGCTACATGAGATAGCAAAAGATAGGAGGGCTTGGGGGATAGAAGACAAGAGAAGAGGGATATACATATGTACTTGAGTTACTGCCGCGACCATATTTAAATATTTAGAGGATCTAACACTCCAACATTGATCCATTCTACTACATTCCACCACTATCTATCCATTCAATGGTCCGTGCGACTATCCGTGCAATGAAACACACAACGGTTCTGCATTCATGTCCACAAGCAGATGACGTATTGTGATTCTTCTCGCCAAAGGTCTATCATAACAAGTGATAAATACATGCATATGTGATCAATAACCGAACATGGTATGGGTTCAAAGGTTGTTTCTCTAATCCCATAGGAGAAAATACGAACTATTGAAATTCACATGTGAATTCATATCGGGCAGGTTTACAATGTACACCTTGTATTAAACACAAAGGAGATGTTTCCTGAGACGAATGCTGCGAATTCCTTGGACTATCAGAGTAGCTAATAAAGATTGCCTGAAACAGGCTAGTGAAACTAGAACATTATATACAACTATAAGAATGAGACAGACAGCATTCTTTGGTCATGTGATCGGTACACGGGCATTGGAGAACATCGTGACAACTGGAACGATCAGTGGAAAAAACAGAGCAGAGGCCGACCAAGATAAATTATTCTGCATGGACTGAGCCTGTGGCATGGAAGAATTTCCTCAACACAGTTGATCGGGAGCATAAAACACCGAGATCTATGAGAAGACATGAACGTCCACGCCGTTTGGCAAGGCACATTATGATGATAAAAAAACATACACGAAAGTGGACACTGGAAAAGTCAGACTGAATTAGTATGCCCTGACGAAACATAGGAATTTTAGAATATGTGCTGCATTCAAGAGAGAATATGTGCTTTAATATGTAGACATTCAAGGGGAAACGCAAATCACACACCCCGTGTTGACTGTGATTGAAAGAGATCAATCCTTCTCTCTATGATTAGTGTTTCCGATAAAGTTTACTTCTTGCCCGTTCCTGTAATCCCCAGTTTTCTGTCGAATCATTGCTTATGAATGTGTCCATCAGTCTCTATTCCCATGGGTGGTCTCACTCAGTTACTGAGTCATGGATTATAAGCATCATCATCATTATCTTACTCCACTTTTGCCGCCAAGCGTCATGAGGAATAGTTGACGTTTCAGCGTCCGGTGGGTGACACTGGATAGCATCATTCCATGTGATTGTAGTGTCTTTGATGTCGTCAATCTTCTCGTGCGCCCCTTGCTCTCGTATCAGATCTTTATTCGCTGTAGCGCCAGGGACGCAGAGGTGTTTCCTAGGCACCAGGGCCGGATTATATACTGGCCAAGACCTATTGACGCGTCCTCGTCGAGCGTCCTGGGCAACAGGTCCCTTCGGGGTCCTGGCTAAGGTCAGTAGGATCGCCGATTCCTCCGAAGTCGGAGAGTGTCTGCCTGTACGGCGAGGAACCACCAGTCTGCACACCAATAAGCCAGACATGGGACAACGGATACTCACGCAAAACTCAGGTCCTGTATGACATCACACTGATGTTGGACAACAGGATGCCTTCATCCGACATACAGGACTTCGCGTTGGAGCTCAAGCCAACGAACACAAGCAAGCAAGCAAGCTGTAGCGCCAGTTCTGGTAGTTGATTGTGTTGCATTCTAACGAGATGGCTGAACCATGTGATCTTCTATATTTCGATATAAGTGACACAAGGTGTTGATCACATTGTTTGTGTTTATTTGCAGATGATCAGTGCTTGTTTTACAGCGATGAGGGCAGACTAAACAAAACAAATCATATTAATAAGCTCAGTTCAGACAGCTCATTTATTACGGGTGGATCTGTTGTTTCATCTAAAGTGCAGAGTTCGACATTTCCGAATCGGTTCTGCCAACTCTTGCTTCTTTGGATATTCTGTGTATGTAGACGTTAAACAGCAGAGGAGAGAGCACACATCCCTTCCCCACTCCTGTATTGACTGTGAACATATCTGATATACCTCTCGTGGTCTTGTTGCACTTTGGCTCGAGTGGTACATGGCTATGATGTTTTCTAGTAATTGTCCTTGTGTCCCATAGTCTTCAAGGATGGTCCATAATGTCTACTCTGTCGAAAGTCTTTTCCTGATCTACAAACACAATATTCTGCCGGTCACTGTACCCGATGGTTTTTTCCCCTTATATACCTGTCTTAGTGAGAACGGAATTATGAATAAACAGGTTTAAAAAAAAAAAAAAAAAAAAGAATTCATGCCACGGAAATGTGGATCTCGTACAGAAATATCATGGAAAACAACACTACATTTAAACCGTTCTAAATATGTTGAAATGAGAAGAGAAATATCAAAACAAGTTAGACACATAGATAAGGAAACATGTTTGAATTATCAAAAGAGAGACTACAAACTCGAGCACATCAGCCCAGTGGTACCTGCAACTAAGTGTTTCACGGGCGTTACAAGTACAAAACAGGTTTGTTCAATGGAAACTCATGGCAGCTGAATGTGTGAAGCCGAGGTGGCTCAGTGGTTAGTGCGCATGGGCTTTCGAGTGTATTTCTCTTCAGGGTGATGTTAGCAGCTTCAGCTCAACCCCACGCTGGTAGGTGTATTGGTGATTAGGAATAGTACTTAGTAGAAGAAAATAAACAAAGGAGTATTATAAACACTGGGATTTAAATAAATACTGCTGAATGAGATTAAGGACATCGGCCATATAAAGAGACATTTTTTTTCGCATATCCTTTACACGACATCGCTGTCAATAGCAGCATTTTACCGCTGTCGATTTCTTGGCTAGATTACGCTCAGTAGTTTTTAAGTTTCTTTCTGAGCGGCCGGTTCACTTATCCCTAAGTTACCAACGCGGCGAGAGCCGATTCCAATTCTCGCGCGCTACGTTAACCCACGTGGATAAACGGGATTACGGAGAAAGTCATTTAATTCCTCGGCCAGGTAAACTGGTATAAGGAGACCTTGCTAGACGTAAAGGTGTGGGGGAGGGGGAGCATGCACGAGAAAGACTAAGTTACAGGTGGGTGGACAACAGTAAGCGATGGGCAGGAAGACCACTTTTAAACATAGGGGCACGGGATGGGGGACGGAGAGATGGGGGAGACGGAGAGATGGGGGGGGGGGGGGTTTACATCAAGAGGTGGACTGGAAGAGGAGGGCGAGAACCAACATCAAGATATTAACTAGGAGAAGTTTAAATCGCACCACGACGACTAGGGTACAGGGTGTTGGAGACATTAAATGCGGAGATGACAGCTGATTTATTGATAAGTTAGCAACCCCCTAAAGTCATGACAATTATAAATGTATAACTATTGATAAGACCCCACAGCAGCACCATAAAGAGAGCGTCCGAAACTGGGTCCGACATATTCGTGAGCAAGGATCTGCAAATTAATGTTGACCCAACCAAGATGTGAAAACAGGCGTAACCTCAAGACACTGCTACCAATATCTGAACGAACCGCGGAACTGGAGACCCGGTGGCGTATAACCATAATAATTAGAAGGCTTGTCGCAAGGTCCACAAACAAAAGGAGCAAACAAACAGCAAAAATAACCAGCCTATCGATCCACAAACAGGCGCCCACGGTGATCTGATCAGTATGAACAAGGCTATCAGAAATATGAACAATGTTATGACATGTCTGCCATTGCTGACAGGACAATAAATAAATGAGCTGGTCGAGACATTGGATCTGGTCTGATAACTCCCGGAAATAAATGGTGTTGGCATTTACAGAACTAACTACACGCAAAGGAACAACTACAAGAACAGCAGTGAAACACAGGAGACAAATAGCCGAGGGTTTCGTCTGCATATACTAGCGGTCATGCTATAAAGAACCCACTAGAAGTTGAGCCGTTACCAATGTGTTTAGGAGAATGCCGGCATTGTCAGCCACAATGCACTAAATAATTAATAGGTGTTTGTTAGCGTACCGAGACTCGGCCTGAAATAATGACCCCTTGGCATTCACGACTTCCTTTAGTTAGGGAAATCTTGTCAGTTAATCCATGGAGAATATATGTGTGACTAGCTCACTGAAGCTAGACCTGTTAGTTTGTTAGACAATGAAGATAACATGGGAAATGGAACTACAAGTGGCTTCTCTCAGTTTACACTCGTAAGCAAACAGAATAGTACGAGGTTAAGTTAATAAGTAAGTCACAAATGGCTGTAGACAAATAATTATATATGATAACAACTTGAAACCAGCTTATTTTTATACATACATTGTCCCTTTATTTCTCAATATAATTTCCACCAACATTGATGCATTTATCCCATCGTTTTATCAGTCCTCCCAAACCGGCTGCATAGAACTGCGTGCTCTGTTTACTAAACCACGTTTTCACTTCACATTCAACTTCGGCGTCACTCGCGAAGTGTCTCCCACCAAAGTGGGTTTTCAGTGGACTTAGCCCCTAGTGATTTCCTGTAAAGCGGTGCATAGATGGGTAGAAACGGTTACGAGGGCGAGTCAATAAGTAAGCCACACAGTTCTGTGGGATGGCAGGTATATGAAAACAAAGCACTCAGTTCTATGCAGCCGGTTTGAGAGGACTGATAAAACGATGGGATAAGTGCATCAATGATGGTGGAAATTATGTTGAGAAATAAAGAGACAATGCATGTATAAAAATAAACCTTTCTCAACTTGTTATCATATTTAGTTATTTTTCTACAGCCATTTGTGACTTACTTATCGACTTCCCCTCGTAAATAGCGCCTTTTCATGCCATGGGGTTTGTTGGGTACATGGTGCTACCACCCCCTCCCCCATATTTTTAGACATATGGACACTCCATATCAGGCCGCTGCCATTAATGTATACAGTAGTACAGTCGGGTTTACTACGGTCATCTCTACTACCTTCTCTTCCCTAGTTCACGTAAATTATCTGCCACCTGGCTAGAACAGCAAAAGGAAAAGAAGACAAAATAAGAAGGTGGAGAAGTAGGAGGAGGAGGAGGGGAACAGGAGGAGGAGGAGGAGAATCATAGCACCATATGTCTCTGACTTTTCGATTGAACAATCACATGTGTGATCACACAAAACCATCAGGGGCTACTAATCTGTGTTTAACAAACACAATGTGAAAAAAGGCGGGGGGGGGGGGGGGGGGGGCTATCCAAACGACGTCGAGTTGGTCTTCACATACACCAGGACACGCTCCTAGGATCTGACCAGCGCCCTTCCCAGAAACACACCAGACTAGGAAGTCCGGTCCGTATTTGAAATATTGTCGCCAACGCTTAGGTTTGAACCTCGGGCCGTGTTATCGGTAACCCATACAATGAACAGCGCCTCAGAACGATGGCGTCTCTTGTTCTAAAAGAATAAGCCTTACAAGTCAAGAGGATCGACTTCATTGTCCCGGGTTTTATCCCAAATGGCTCGGTCTCTTTCTGCAGGGCGACCTGCAGAAAGCGTCGCACAAAGCACGAACTCCGTAGTTCCAGCGGCGACCCCCAGCAGTCACCGATAAAAATGCACCCGTGAACCGACAGACGTCGCCCGGAATCGAACCCACAACCTTCGGAGGCAGGCGTATTGACCACTTCGCCACGGAGACTCCCGTCTCTTGTTCTAGCCAATACGAAACACTGACAGCATAAGCATACACGATGAATCTATAGCAGGAATGCCAGACGATGAATCAGCCAGGTTATTCAATCTGTGGCTGGGATATGGCTGCCGCTAGCTAGAGGCTTGTATTTCCAACCTCTGGCGATGACTGCTCCAGCAACAAGGTCACGTTGAAATGCTGGTGTGAATAAGTCTGAATAGAAGGAACAGAATGTTACAGGCACCCTTAGTTTGACGTAAGACAAGAAGATACTTTTGAACAGCAGATACTCTTGATGGAATCCGGGGTGGATAATGATATATCGTTCTATACTGGGCCAATAATATATTAATGGGGCACGGCATGTAACAAGCTGGCGGAGGGAGAGGAGCAGAGAAGGGAGAGGAGTATGAGAAAAAGAAAGAAAGAAAGAAAGAAAGAAAGAAAGACGGACGGCGGGCGGGCGGACGGACGGGCGGGCGGGAGGGCGGGCGGGGCGGCGGGCGGGCGGGCATGCAGGCAGGCAGGGCAGGCAGACAGATTTGATAGACAGAGGTAAGAAAACAGTGCGGAATATAATCTCAATGACCAGAGTTTGGTTGGTTGGAAGACTAAGTTTCCAAATTTTAAAGTCGGATGAAAGCGAACGAGATAATAACAGATCAGGAGCCAATCTGAGAAAAAAAAAAAAAACAGAACACATTTAACGTTTTTCAAGCAGAATATATATATTAATATAATATACTATTTACCCGGCCGGCTTCGCCCCGGCCCGGTGGGAGCATTCATTTAATTCATATAAGTATTTTATATAAGTTCTCGTTCCCGTACCGACTATCTGTCTGTCTGTCTGGTTTTTCGGTCTGTCGTGTCTTTTGTTTTCATCTATCTATCTCTGTCTGTCTGTCTGTCTAATAGGACCCATCCCTCTGTCTCTCCCTCCGTCTATCCCCTCCCTCCCCCCTTCCGGTTGTTTATCTATTTTTTATCTATTATCTATCTATCATCTTCTGCTGTTCTGTCTGTCTGCCTGACCCGGCCGGCTTCGCCCAGTCCTGGTGGGGGGGCATCTCATTTAATTCCTATAAGTACATATAAATTCCGTTTCCCCTAAACCCACTATCTGTCTGTCTGTCTGTCTGTCTGTGTCTGTCAGTCTGTTTGTCTATCTATCTATCTCTATCTGTCTGTCTGTCTGTCTGCCCGCGGGCGGGCAGGCAGGCAGGCAGGCAGACAGATTGATAGACAGAGGTAAGAAACAGTGCGGAAAAAATCCAATGACAGAGTTTGGTTTTGGAAGACTAAATTCCAAATTCTAAAGTTTTAGGATGAAAGCGAACGAGATAATAACAGATCAGGAGCCAATCTGAGAAAAAAAACTAAACAGCAACACATTTTAACGTTTTTCAAGCAGAATTATATATATATATATATAATATACTAGCTGACCCGGCCCGGCTTCGCCCAGGCCCTGGTGGGGAGCATCTCATTTAATTCATATAAGTAGTCATATAAGTTCTCGTTCCCGTTACCGACTATCTGTCTGTCTGTCTGTCTGTCTGTCTGTCTGTGTCTGTCTGTTTGTCTATCTATCTATCTCTGTCTGTCTGTCTGTCTAATAGACCCATCCCTCTGTCTCTCCCTCCGTCTATCCCTCCCTCCCTCCCTGTCTGTTTGTCTATCTATCTATCTATCTATCTATCTATATCTATCTATCTATCTATCTATCTGTTCTGTCTGTCTGTCTGTCTGTCTGCCTGACCCGGCCGGCTTCCCCCGTCCCTGGTGGGGAGCATCTCATTTAATTCATATAAGTAGTCATAAATTTCCCGTTCCCGTTTACCGACTATCTGCTGTCTGTCTGTCTGTCTGTCTGTCTGTGTCTGTCAGTCTGTTTGTCTATCTATCTATCTCTGTCTGTCTGTCTAATAGACCCATCCCTCTGTCTCTCCCTCCGTCTATCCCTCCCTCCCTCCCTCCCTGTCTGTTTATCTATCTATCTATCTATCTATCTATCTATCTATCTATCTATCTATCTATCTGTCTGTCTGTCTGTCTGTCTGTCTGTCTGTCTGTCTGCCTGACCGGCCCGGTTCGCCCAGTCACTGGTGTGGAGCATCTCATTTAATTCTGAGTAGGTAAGAATCCGCTCTGCCTTCAAAATGTTGACGTGAAGATTTTCTTCCTGCAGCTGCTTCTGTATTTGTTCATCAGTAAGCTCCATTTTTAGCCGCTTGACCACCCATCTGACTGTGTTTGAATCAGTGTTTCTGATTCTGGTGTCTTGGTCCTCCTTCCTCTCACAAGTTTTTGTGTTCGTCTATGGGTAGTCGTCGCTCTTCTTATTGGTAGTTTCATTGACTGTAGGTTCAGATACTTTATTACAGCTTGCATGCAGACTCTCCAAAGGCAGGTTCGTCTTCTTGATAGTCTGGTCGGTTTTCTCACTATGCATCTTGGAAGCTGTTTGTTTCTTTGTGTTATTACGACGTGCCATTTTCCCCCCGTATCAGGCTGCTTGAAATGTGTAAAGCGTCTTGGCTTGATAGCGCTGAGAAGTGCTGTCAAGCGAATCGTGCCGATATGATAGCGGAAAACATTAAAGATGCGATGATATTGTTCAACATCTTAAGATAATTTCTTAAGCATAGAAAGATGAGTTACAATGTTATGCATTATGCATTATTTTTATGTAAACCTTTGAAATTGCCTTAAAGATTGTATCATTATTTATTATAACTCATATGCCGGTACATAACTATAGACAAAGAGTTTATAAATCTTTGAAAACGATACAACAATATGACTATAAGTTATACTGTCCTGTTAAATTCCCGAGAGGAGACTGGACTCAACAAGCACATCTTTAAACTTATTATCTGTTGGGATTATTGACTGACTTTGGTCTACACTCCTCTCTTCTGTCTTCCCTTCCATATATCTATTTCTTTCACTCTCTCTATTATTCCCTCAACACATACTCCGACACCAGTTCCTTTCAACGATAAGATAAAAGATTTATTAATAAAAACTATGTCTGGTGTATGTATGGATATTGTCTATGTAGTTGGTATGTTCTTCTAGTGTAGCTGCCAGATAAGATGTTGATAGATAGTCTCCGTGGCTTCTCTCGTCTCTTCTCTCAGCTAGAGTACAGGACATGACATAGATATAACAGAACGGTCTCACCCTGACAGCTCCGTCTGCTTGAGTCTGTAGATATATCCGTTTTTTGTAATGAAAAAATGTTCACCACTGTATGAATGTATTTAACCCGATCACCATATGCTGTCAGCGTAAACTTGAATGGTCTTTATTATCTTATAGCGTTCTTAATTCCATCTTGGAAAACACATCGAGTTTCTAGTGTTCTCTATTTTTGTCCTGTAACAGTTCTACACTGGATAGTTTCTTAATTGATATAGGCACTTTGTATGCACCTTGCAACTCTTCGATACTGAGTAATTTGAGTCTTTTTTCTTTAGTTTGTATGATCTCTATTTTCCATTCTCTGTCCTCCTGACTTATTAAGATGCCACTTCTTTTCCTTCCTTTCTTATGCACAAGTGTCGTGCTTTATTACTTTAAAGTGCTTTCTTGTGGGTTATCAACACTGAGTGATCTTGACCACAGCCATCTGTTTTATCTCTTAGTTGATAAGTCCCGCACTGGTATGGAAACCTGTGTGATATACATTTAATAATGAGATCTGTGTCTGCTTCCTCTTCCCTCCTATGTGAGTGTCTTTTCCTCCAGCCGAAATGAAAAGGCTTCCGAAAAAACCCACTCTGACATAGGATAGAAGATTCACCTAACGTCTATACTATTCCTACTAATAGAAAGCAATGTTAAATGCACTTCACGCACATCTATATTCATATGCTAAACTATACTCTAATATACCTTATTTAGGCATCTATGTTCCTGGAATCGAAAAACACTTAGCGAATAACACACTAGTATCCCCTCTTTCCATCATTAGGGACGTGTATTTCTATTCCCACTCAAGAACATATCTCCTTCAGTTCAGCTTGGAACACACACTAAACTTACACAAAGAGTTGCCACTCTTTATATCGGTCATTTTTGCCGCATAGTCCTTGACATTGCTGGACACCTCACATCCAGACTGCATTATCATCGTTAGTGGAAAATTACAGCTCTGAACCGTTTCACATCCATACCGCAATATGCTGTCCAATAATCTCTCTCTGCTTTAGTCGCAAACCAATTTTTCCACTCGACATTTTATCTGTGCGGTTATCCGACCCCTTTCCTGTCTTGACCTATAACCACATGTGCCCGGTCACTCCTTTGTCCGTTACCCCCACTGCTTCGCTTGTTAACCCTTCCTCCACCTGGTCAGTCGGTGTATACAGTCGTCCATCTGGGAATCATTAACTCTCAGTATTTCACGACATATACAACAATGTTATTAAAAGTTATGCCACTTGAAATAACTTTTTCTAGAGTTAAGTCCCTTAGCTATATACAAATTTTAATGAAAAATGAAAAATGAAATAATACTGAGTAAGCAGGCGATTTCACACTAAAAAGATATCACAGTTGGCAGCTCTGGAATGAAAGGAAGACGTGTAGAAAATTTCATCTCAATCGGATGGGCAGTTAGCGAAAAAATAAAGGACATACATATTTACATACATTGCCTTTTATAGTATAGATAAACATGGGCACATCCTTTCCATAGATGAAGAGAGGGGTTGGGACGGAGAGAAGCGACAACTATAACACATCGTTTAAACATACACAGGAAATAATATATTCATAAAATGCATTATTAGACAGAATAACAGTGGCGAATCTACAATGTGCACATACTTGATCTACAATATGCACATACTTGATGACGAACAGCAGTCTAACAGACTGTACAATCAAGGCAAGAGACAGACAGTGTTGGAGTTACATCGCAATCAACTGTCATTGTGGAGACGATACCTGATTGACTGACAAGTGGATTGGCGCCGCAGACAGCAGATCACATACCCCAATACTGCCCAAAATATGGCATATCTAGGCAAACTTTAAGGCCTAGAGAAACAACAGTGGAGGATATACTATATGGACCACCGAGTGAATTAACAACAGTGAAGTTTACACAAGAGAAAACAATGAAGATATAGAAAATAAATTTCAAGCGAACGACAGAAGAAGACAGAATAACAATGAAACAGTATAATAAAGTCTCTCTCTCTCTCTCTCTCTCTCTCTCTCTCTCTCTCTCTCTCTCTCTCTCTCTCTCTCTCTCTCTCTCTCTCTCACTCACACACACACACACAAACAGCATAGTTACGTAAGTTACATTATAAATCTAAGAATATAAATACTAAGTCACCGCAAAGTAGGTAACAGACAATGTTTATCTGACAACACGAGTATGTGACAACAGCGCACTCACAAGCTGGCAAGCATACACCAGATGTGAACACAACAACCAAACACACGCCTATATGGCAAGCTGGGGGACTGGAGCCACGATGGAACACAATCATTAAACGACATCAAAAAACCACAAAGCACGTACGTACGTACGTGTGCGTGTGTGTGTGTGTGTGTGTGTGTGTGTGTGTGTGTGTGTGTGTTTTCAAAACACACCACACACACAAAAATACACGACAGTGATACATTGCCGCAACAAGACGTGAAGAGATATTCTACAGAAAAACAAAGGCGTGAACTATAAACAACAGACTATGGTTGATAATGTCCAATACTGCTGATCCTCTAAGGCAGTAGTTCTCAACCGGGGGGGGGGGGGGGGGGGGGAGAATCCCCCCAGGGGGTGATTTTAGGGTTTCCAGGGGGAGCGGGGATTAAGGTTATTTCTAGATTGTGTTAATACAAGAACCGATTACTTGATATTGTTTTTCCCTTCATACTTTACGGTTCTGTACGTATCACCCTTCTGAAATTCATTTTATAACGTAAGTAGATCCGCAAATCACATTTTATGTAGATGTCTAGACTTGTTTTAGTATGTGCTATTAAATTTAGCTTCAATTATTACGTATACTGTGTAGGGGCAGGGGGAAATTTTTAAGGAGTAAATACAAAGGTGGGAGAATGACGTTCTAAAAATATGATGGGGGAGGGGGTGACATCCTAAAAATATGGTGAAGGGGGGCACGGGCCAAAAAAGGTTGAGAACCACTGCTCTAACGTACTGGAGAGTGTGAGAATTGTCATGTTCAGCTCGAAGAAGAGATTTATAGCTGCACTTCTTTGTGTTAGAGGACGAGCCGTACACTAGAGTGTGGCAAACGCCGAGAAGACTTAGTATCCACTGGAATAAGTGGACAACTCTGCACATGAGCAGAGTAGGGCACTCGCTTGTCCGGTACTCCGGAAACAGCTGTCACACAAACCACCCATGCGGATCTGGAAATCACAGAAAACCGCCACATTTTCTGTCCAAGAATCAGTTTAATAGGAGGTCACGAACCTGTAACGAAAGACCGACGTATTCAGAAACTGCATACCAGCAGTCGGACTTGAAATCAAATGACATGCTATATAACCTGTCTTACTCTCTTGAGTTCACTATTTTGTTTAGCACAAAGGGTATACACACAACAACAATTAGTTGCATGTTCTTAACAGGACGTCGCAGTCAACCCCAGCATGACTGACTGTTTTTAATGACTAGACACGTTCACGTTCAGTAGTTTGCCACTGTTTTCTGTACGACCGACACTCATCTCACTGTATGAAAACCTACGCAAGGCGACAACTAAACAAGTGAGAATAAACAGCACGATGACTCTGAATTATACCCAGTCAAAGAAGTTTGAAACAATGAAACCAACAATTCCGACACATCAAGTTTGATGACATCAATAAAGCTTCGGTCTGTCGTGGTTTCCCCTGGTCTCCCCCATAAGCATTGTTAGTTCAGACGAAAAGATTCTGTTCTCTAGCCCCTAGAGGTCCCAGGCGTCACGTGTCCTGCCCATTCTGGAGTAGCACGCCATCTCTACATGCTACAACAGCATGACGTGCCAACAAGTGTTTGCAGGCGAGAACCACTAATATAGAACGGCCCAAGCCTGGTGTGGGCGCTTCACCGGACATATTAGATTACGTCTAGACGCCAGGGCAGACCGTTAATTTCTCAGATTTAGTCGGCGATTAAATATTTTGCCCATCAATCAGCGATTACACCCCCCCCCCTCCCCGGGACAAACAGTATAGTTAATCGAGGCAAGACGGAATGTGTGATAATGACTAGAAACAAACGACACCGGAAACAGTTCCATGACGCAGGTCAGCATGGCCGAATTGGTAAGAACGCGTGTTCTTAAACATCCGTTGTGCTAATGCCGAGGTAAGCGGTTCAACCCCTACACCAGACAGCTGGACTAAAATGTTGACCTGTCGTCCTAGACTTGGGGACGTAAATTACAAGTGCCTCTGAAGTCGGAGTGGGTTCGCCTGAAGGCAAGGGACCTGTTAATAGGGAAAGCTGATCCACACGCACAATTCAGTCCAGCACTACTATAAATAGTGTGTATGGAGACTACGCTTGAGTTCAAAGCGAGCCAGCGCAAAAGAGAAAAGTTCCATGACATGAACATTGGCACTCAGTGTGTGTATGTGTGGACGCGCGTGCGTGGTTACTGGCGGTTACTCCAACCACGGAATACTTGATCATGACTAGAGAAGAACCATGACCACTGCCACGTTAATGGCATGTCTATTGACTCGGGTATCCACTCGGTTAGATCTTTGCACAGATAGACAGATTTATAAGATGGTGACGACATTCCTGGACACAAGCCCACACTTAGAAATATATATAGATATATAGTTTAGTCGACGGATCAACATCACGGCACATGAGTGTAACCCATAAGTGCCCCGTTCTAATCCTAACTCAAGCCTGAGTCCGGAGAATCTCAGCACAGTGCACGAACTCCGTAGCACCGGCGAGGATCCTGAAATACTTTGGGTAGATTTTTAACTCGAAATTTTGCCCGGGCAGAGCCGTTAGGTTACTCTTTTCGATTTCCAACTGCCAAGGGATTTTGTTTATGTGCGCAACAATACACACGGGCGTCCGATTTCACTACCCAAGACCAGGGGAAATTTTGTTACTAGAAGCCCTTGTGAAAAAATCCTGGCCCTCACCTAGGCTTGAAGCCCGGGACCTCCAGCACTCGAGGCGGACACCATACCTCAGACAGAGGCAGACAGGTGTTGCAGATAAAGAGTCCTAGACAGGTGAACACGGGTCTTCACCTGGTGATAAACTGTCAGGACGAACGCACGTTCACAGAGAGATGCAGGGAAGCAATTTCAACAACAGGTTTATTTAAGTATACTGTGTTTCCTGTTTTATTTAAGCAGTCACAGATTCCTGTTCATTTAAGTAGGCACTGTTCCTAGTCGACCTCCTAGTTTTATTCCATTCTGGCATAATCTCTCTCTCTCTCTCTCTCTCTCTCTCTCTCTCTCTCTCTCTCTCTCCTCTCTCTCTCTCTCTCTCTCTCTCTCTCTCTCTCTCTCTCTCTCACACACACACAGCCTTCTGGGATGCGAGAATAAATCGTGTTAGCAGGCTCAAAGAAAACGCTATTCTTCAGATGATGCTCTCTCTCTCTCTCTCTCTCTCTCTCTCTCTCGCTCTCTGTCTCTCTCTCTCACACACACACACACACACACACACACACACACACACACACACACACAATTCCCGCTCCCACCTCCAGCAAGTGAAAACTCACTGATAACTTTAAGAACGTGCATGAAAAAGATATCTCTAGAGAACTGAGGTCAGCAGAGCAGGGCATGTGTGTGGGATGCACGCGGCACACATCAGATACATTCAATGATGCCTTCATAGAACGCCCATCGTTTCATCCCAACAACCCACGTCAATATTCCTTTCACGAACAATGATGACGTGTTTCGCCACACTAAAAAATATGCAAACATACGAGTATGTAGATGACAAGATGTTTTAGATTTATAAGACGGAAATGAGATGAGAGGGCGAACATAAGACTGTAGATGACACGATATTTTAGAAGTACGAGACAGGAAATGGGATGAGATGGCGAACATACAGCTGTAGATGACAGGATATTTTAGATGTATAAAACAGGAAATGAGATGAGAGGGCGAACATAAGACTGTAGATGACAGGATATTTTAGATGTATACGACAGGAAATAAGATGAGAGTGCGAACATAAGACTGTAGATGACAGGATATTTTAGATGTATAAAACAGGAAATAAGATGAGAGTGCGAACATAAGACTGTAGATGACAGGATATTTTAGATGTATACGACAGGAAATAAGATGAGAGTGCGAACATAAGACTGTAGATGACAGGATATTTTAGATGTATAAAACAGGAAATAAGATGAGAGGGCGAACATAAGACTGTAGATGACAGGATATTTTAGATGTATACGACAGGAAATAAGATGAGAGTGCGAACATAAGACTGTAGGTGACAGGATATTTTAGAAGTACAAGACAGGAAAAGGGTCGAGAGCGTGAACATAAGACTGTAGGTGACAGGATATTTTAGAAGTACAAGACAGGAAAAGGGTCGAGAGCGTGAACTAACTCACGGCACATCCATCGCCTCACATATTAATAATGTTAAAAGCACGTCAGCCGAACTCCTCTGACAGGGACGTGAAAAAGGTGAGTGGGAAGGGAGGGGCAGCTGCAGGACTAATTTCCAATTTCTATGAATATTCCTACTGAAATCTTCTACAGGGCTGTAACGCCCGGTTTCACATTGTTATCACAACTGGGCGAGAATGAAGATGGATTTTTCTGCAACATCTTCTTCTTGCAGGTTGTAGCTGTGAATAGCACGTAGGAACTTATCACAGGTACACCCTTCAGGTGGTACACAGCTCAACAGACAGAGGGGCTGACTTTCGCGGATACTATGTTAAGTTATAAATCATACCAGGGCATCGCCTCGACGCACTAAATCATAAAACAGCTACCTGAGTTTTCTAGGAGTTGGAGAGGGAAATGAAGAAGTCGAACAGTATACAGCTCGTGTCGTGGTATCTGTGATTTCTTATCATTTCACACATCATACGGCAGGCGTAGACAACCTATGGCACGCGTGCCAAGTGTGGCACGTGTAACGACTTTCAATGGCACGCTGAGAGAATTGAATCACAGTATATTATCTCATTTAAAGCCAAACAAAATTTTAATTGAACAGATATATGTGTTTCTTTTAAAGCTATCATTGTTTTTATCATCTCTTCACAACGAATGCTGTAAACACTGAAGATAAGGATGTGCGGTCCGATGCAAACTAACTGGAGCGATATTGACTAACCTTGAAGTTCTATTTCCGTTATACCTTCCCCACTCTACCGACCACCAATAGTTCTCTGTCTCATACTCGTGAAGCTGACAGTAGCAAGAAAGTTTGTGTTGTTAATAAGTAATATTGTGCTATTAAAATGACTCACACACTCACTCAAAAAGCTTGATGCAAGCTTGTTTCAAGACTTTTGGACAACGAATATGTATTAGAACATGGTGAACT
This sequence comes from Cepaea nemoralis, assembly GCA_014155875.1. Classification (NCBI taxonomy): domain Eukaryota; kingdom Metazoa; phylum Mollusca; class Gastropoda; order Stylommatophora; family Helicidae; genus Cepaea; species Cepaea nemoralis. The sequence continues at coordinate 4,590 of JACEFZ010011005.1, read as the reverse complement.
AAGGTTGGAGCGATGAGAGACGTTACCAAATTACTTTGGCACAACAAAACGGTTGCCGACCCCTGCACTGTGGCAATGTTTCCTCTGAGATTAACTCCATCTTTGCTGTCGTTGATTTGAAGAGACACGGACTTTATCTCCACCACAGGATTACAGATGTGTGATGACTAATAATCTAAACTCTAGAGGATCATCATCATTAAGTGACTTCAACTGGCGTGGGTGATCATGCTTCTCCGCATTTTGCGATCTCCAACTGCATGTATAAATTCGTGTCCTGACTCCCTTCCGTGCCATGACACAAGACTGTCAAGAATTTCCTCTCGATGTCTTCCTCCGTCTCTCTTTTCACAAATCTTTCCACTTGTCACAACATGTTACAGTTTCTGTCTTCTCATAATGTGGTCAAACAATTAATACTGCCTCTTTCTGGTGTTTGTGATAAGTTGTCTTTGCGGCTCAGCCTCCCTCAAAATTTCCAGATTACTCATTTTGACAGTTCAAGTACTTTTCAACATGTATGCTTTAGAGGATAGAAGTAGTGAACCCACGAACCTCATGCTAGCTGAATTGCTTTTGCGTCCACGCCATTTCTAGATGAAATACAGCAAATCTTTGTCAAGCGAGGTAGAGGTGGGCAGGTTATGATGAGAAATAAACTAGCGATCTTAGTGGCGACTGGTGAAACTGTTGGGCAAGGAGAAAGCAGGGAGATAAACACCTGGATGACGTGGCCACATGACATAATCTGGACGAGAACACAGACCGGATCCAGGACTCTGGCGATTGTGTGAGATGGCGACCGATGACAGTCCATGATTATCGATATGGCACATGGTGATATATATGATGATAACTAAGACAACTGTGGTGGAAGGTGTACCGTGGAAGCGGACAAAGAGAAGATCCGCAACGCAGATGGATTCAGGATGTGATAGATAATTTACGTATGACAGAAATAGAGGCAGGACATCTGGTTTATGATAGGGTGACGTTTCTGAAGACAGTTATGAAGAAGAGTTCAGCACTGGACAAGACGGTGGGTGGGTGAGTGGGTGGTGGGTGGTGGTGATGATGATGATGATGATGATGATGATGATGATGATGATGATGATGATGATGATGATGATGATGACATGCGTCACTTATAGTTTTGAGTGAGTGTAGTCTGGTCCATTGTTTACCTATCGCTGTTTGGGTGATTTAACTGCGGGCACTGTGGCACTGTTTATGTCAGACAAGTTATTATCGACGATATCATGCTGGCTGCCACCTTTCACACACACGCGCGCGTAAGCACGCACGGACACACGTCTGTGTATATCTGATAGAGGTTAGGTCGGCGCCTGACAATGGAACAGGTCAGCTCAGACTCTATGACAGACAGCAGAATGGTTTTTAACCCTCCTCCACCCGCCACCCACCCACCACCCACACACAGACACACACACACACACAAACACACACCTCAAGTCAGTCTACATGTTGCTGCGTCGTCTCAACGTGTTCCTGGCTTTCCCAACTGGTTTGGTGGTTGAAGAGCCAAAGAGATGTTCTGTGTCCAAAGTACAACTCGCCGGTGCCAGTTCCTAGGGTAGACTCCGGCATACTGTTGGGTAGAGCATGTCTCTCACGAGCATACAGTGAGCGCACCGATGGCAGCCAACACGAAAACGCTGATAATAACTTGTCTGACGTGAACAATGCCTGCGTCCACAGTCAAATCATCCAAACAAATATTGATTAAGCAATGATACCTGACTACCCAAGTCATTAACCGCGGTTCCAACTTCACGGCAAAGAGTCACCCCCATAATGACCCGTTCCTGTACCAGTGAAAATCACACAAAATGCTCCTCACTGCCCCATGTGAAAAGTTGAGCAAACAGCAGTACCGACGAACCACCAGCACGCACGGCAAGTACATGCATAAGGCCACCGTTAGAATGCCACTACAGCAGTCCGCCATGATCATTACAGTTCATCATCGATGGAAGCGGCAGTCACTAGAAAAGCAGCAACTTCACACACATTACTCCATGAAGCAAAACTAGTTAGTTTAGCAACCGGTCACCGCGATTTTCTTAACATGCAGTTCACAATACAAACAACCGCGGACAGATATACAAACACTCCACACGAAATCCACAGACAGTTCACAGTCTCGCTCTAAGCACACAATTCAGTAGCTCGGCGACGGAACCATGTACTACCAGTCCAGCATGAGGAAAATGCGTAAGCAAGTCGAGGCCAGAAGCAAAAACACTCCAGAGGCCTTAATAGCTCAACCACCTATCCGTCATGATGGACCGGCAGTCTCTATCCAAGTAAGACATACCACTATCATCCAGTGACCGGACCGTGGCTGAAACCCCTCCCCCCTCCCAACAATCTTTCAACATTTCTCTCTTTTATAAACCAGATGTTCTGCCTCTGTGGCTGACAAATGTAAACTATTTATCACATCCTGGACCCAGCTAAGTTGTGGTCCTCCTTTTCTCCGCTTCCCGGTACAGTTCCCTCGATATATATATTTTCCCAACATTCATGTTTTTTATAAATGCCCAAAATATTACATTTTTAGCAACTGTATTTCTCAATAACAAACATTCTTCAATAATGGGTAGATCTGTTTGCTCTGTTGGCCATTCAATGAAGATTTAGTACTCTTCTGAAACACTTATTCAACGGCGCATATGTGCTTTTAAGTTAATTTGTTAAATACCCAAGTTTCTCGCCCGCATGTTCCTACATCAAATACGCAAGCTCTTACTATTCTTGTTGTTCTACCTGTTCCAATCCATAAATCTTTTAATTGCTTTTGTTTTGCAGAGCAATACTCGTCTTTTAATTTATATCATCAGATGTTCGACCATGCTATTCTTGCAATTTCCTCAGAAGCCACACTTCCACTGCCATTAGACATTTACCGGCTTGTCTGCTTATTGTCCATGTTTCACGTGTACACATTATAGATTAGAATTAAGCCACACGTTTTGTTTTTCACGTTGTTCTTGCTCTGACTTCATTATTTTCTCAATGCCCATTTACGATGTTGACAGTGATTTTTTGTAGTCAGCATATCGCAGTTCGGGTATTTCTATTTCCCAGATGACAAAGGGGTCATATTTTCCTTTATCAATACTTCCTCTAATGCTGTGATGTCGGTTCCTAAATCAATCAATCAATCAATCAATACTTCTTCTAACACACCTGGTGATGTTTCAACATATATGTTAAACAGATAAGCGTACAAAATACAACACTGTCTGACTTCTCTTCTACATCAAACCACTTTGTTGTATCATCACATATTCTCACTGCTGCCTGTATCCACTGTAGAGTGATCTATATTAAGTTTAATGGGAAGCCAGCTTCTTTCATTATGTTACATAATTCCATATGTTCTACACAGCCAAATGCCTCTGGGTAATCTATACAGCTTGAGTACAGATCTATATTGTACTCTCTGTTCCTTCTATAATTTCCCTGGTGTTAAATAAGTTGTCACAGGCACCTCTGTTCCGTCTAACGCCAGCTTGTATTTCATACGAGAAAGCGCAAATTACGACTCACATTAACAACCAGTATCTAACTTCGTAGCATAGTACCTAGAACACTCGGTCCAGTAATCCAGGGTACAAATCTTTTTGGAGGTGGAACTTGTTCGTCACCACATCGCTTCAGGGTCGGCCCAGCTTTATAAAATGGGTTCCAGGCAATATTCTGGGAGGTAAGGCAGTCGGCGTGGTACTGTCCACATTTCCCACCCAGTACCGCTTCCTCAATGTGGAATGGTGACACTGAAGCTGGTCCTGGGCCTGTTATATGCAGATTCCCTCTGGATGTGTGACTGCCGACTGCTGACCATGAGATACACGAAATCCGTGGAGAAAACATCACCAGCCTAGGCATGATCCTAGCCAGTATGTATGTGTCTCTACAGAATGAATATCTGACTACACCCTATTATGAATCTCCTCGAGATGTTAAGTTCCAGTACCGCAATTACACACCCTTCTGGTTTTTTAGTCTGGCAATGGGAAGGTCCAGTTCTGCAACAGAGTCCCCGCGGAGATGGTTCTTTGGTAGCGGATCGGAGAAGTTTGTCCTTTGCCAACGTAACTTTGTCCGTTGCAAGAACTATGACTCTGATAGACGCCAGCCCTGTTCGAGGGTAAGACGAACTGAAGGCCCATGCATCGACATGAAGAATTAAAGCCGTCTTCCACAGCATTCACCACCAACCGAAGCAACAATTCAAAGATGTGGTTTACGGGAACACACGAAGACCACCACTGTCAATGAGGTGGAAGAAACGTTTCCCACAGACCACTTGCAGTAAAAGGCTTAGATTCGGTCATACTTAGACCACTGATTTCGTCACAGTGTTCCCGTGTTCTGGACTCTCACATTCTACATGCTCATACCCCTTTCACGCATACAGGAGGACATTAGTTGAGGGTGACCCGCTACAAGAATGTTGGAACCGGCACTAACGAAGTACGTCGCTAAGAAACCAGAATACGAAATTAACTTTAATGGAAGACACGGTTCTTTTTGGTTGCAGGGGCTGCTAGTGGGTTTTTG
>JACEFZ010011004.1:0-26573 GCA_014155875.1 Cepaea nemoralis | reverse complement strand
CCATTTTTTATTTTCATATTAATAATCTTTGTCAAACCTGAGCTCTTATTGGACGCACTTTTTCGTCATATTTCCGTCCAATTAATTTTTAACTCTCTTCTGCATCATGAATATTCATAAAGGGACACGTGCTTTCAGATAATTGGATGAACATCCCATCTTCATACCCACTAATTGCTGCAGGAAGTATGCTCCTGGTATTCTGTCGTGTATTGCTCGATCTCCTCCAATCCATAACGGTTGTGATTGCTTTAGTTCTTGTAGAGCAATGTTAGTTCTCCGTGTAATGTCTCCCATCTCATTTCTGAGAAATTTCAGAGAAAAAAATACTCACTTTCTGTAATGTCTCTCCCTTGCTAATATATCTGTTCGAATATTTGGTTGTAGTTTTCCCCCCGGTTGATATAGCGTTTATTTTTGTTGTATAGAGATAAATGTATTGATAAGTCACACACCGAGCGTGTGAGACGTAAGATGGTGCAGATGGTGGAAATGACCACGTGTTCACATGCACCCACTGTGAACAGACATTTACAGCGCGAATTGGCCTTATCAGTCACATTCGCTACCGCCATAGGTAAAAGTTATTATGCCTTTTTAAAGCACAAACTATCGCCTGTCAAGACGGCAAGGCGCCAATGATGATTATGATGATAGAGATACATATTTTGTTTCTAATATTGCACTAGCACTGGCTTCATTGGTTTCCCAGTTTCCGTTCAAGTTGTTGATAAGAGCACTGTGTCATCAGCATGCCGAATGTCCTGTGTTAAAATCCCGAGAGAAGGCTGGACTCAACAAGCACATCTTTAAACTTATTATCTGTTGGGATTATTGACTGATTTTGGTCTACACTCCTCTCTTCTGTCTTCCCTTCCATATATCTATTTCTATCTCTCTCTCTATTATTCCCTCAACACATACTCCGACAACAGTTCCTTTCAACGATAAGATAAAAGATTTATTAATAAAAACTATGTCTGGTGTATGTATGGATCTTGTTTATGTAGTTTGTATGTTCTTCTAGTGTGGCTGCCAGATAAGATGTTGATAGATAGTCTCCGTGGTTTCTCTCGTCTCTTCTCTCAGCTAGAGTACAGGACATGACATAGATATTACAGAACGGTCTCACCCTGACAGCTCCGTCTGCTTGAGTCTGTAGATATATCCGTTTTTTGTAATGGGAAAATGTTCACCACTGTATGAATGTATTTAACCCGATCACCATATGCTGTCAGCATAAACTGCATGGTTTGTATTATCTTATAGCGTTCTTAATTCCATCCTGGAAAACACATCTAGTTTCTATTGTTCTCCATTTTTGTCCTGTAAAAGTTCTACACTTAATTGATATAGGCACTTTGTATGCACCTTGCAACTCTTTGATACTGAGTAATTTGAGTCTTTTTTCTTTAGTTTGGATGATCTCTATTTTCCATTCTCTGTCCTCCTGACTTATTAAGTTCTTTTCCTTCCTTTCTTATGCACAAGTGTCGTGCTTTATTACTTTAAAGTGCTTTCTTGTGGGTTATCAACACTGGGTGATCTTGACCACAACCATCTGTGTAATCTCTTAGTTGATAAGTCCCGCACTGGTATGGAAACCTGTGTGATATACATTTAATAATGAGATCTGTGTCTGCTTCCTCTTCCCTCCTATGTGAGTGTCTTTTCCTCCAGCCGAAATGAAAAGGCTTCCGAAAAAACCCACTCTGACATAGGATAGAAGATTCACCTAATCGTCTATACTATTCCTACTAATAGAAAGTAATGTTAAATGCACTTCACGCACATCTATATTCATATCCTAAACTATATCTAATATCTTTATACCTTATTTAGGCATCTATGTTCCTGGAATCGAAATAACACTTAGCGAATAACACACTATTATCCCCTCTTTCCATCATTAGGGACGTGTATTTCTATTCCCACTCAAGAACATATCTCCTTCAGGTCAGTTTGGAACACACACTAACTTTACACAAAGAATTGACCCTCTTTATATCGGTCATTTATGCCGCATAGTCCTTGACATTGCTGGACACTTCACATCCAGACTGCATTATCATTGTTAGTGGAAAATTCCAGTTCTGAACCGTTTCCCATCCATACTGCAATATGCTGTCCAATAATCTCTCTGCTTTAGTCGCAAACCAATTTTTCCATTCGACCGTTTTACCTGCGCGGTTAGCCGGCTTCTGGGTCTTGACCTAGAAACACATGCGCCTTGTCTCTCCTTTGTTAACCCTTCTCCTTCCTGGGTAGTCGATGTATGCAGTCGTCCATCTTGGAATCGTTAACTCTTCAGTATTTCACTACAGAGGCCCCCTCTTAAGAGATTAGACCGCGTCGAATCTTTCTCACTGTAGGTTTGATTCCCATGATCCACAACCCTAGTCTTCTTCCTCCGGAGCTGGATGTCTAGATATCAAATCCGCTCCTACATTCTCCTTACCAAGGATGTATTCCATTGTGAAGTCCAGTTGCAGCAACCACGTCCATCACATCCACCGTGCGTTGAGCTTCTGCTAAGTCGCTATTAACATCACGTGTTGATGATATGATTGGATCCTCACATTGCTCACTTCATTATCCAGTAGGCGCTCTAATTGACACCCTACTATACTACTAACGACTGAAACTAGTGTTGGCTCCTCGCTCCTGTACGTTCAGTCGACCTACTTTCGACTTGCGTCAGCGACGGCTCACAATACAGACGGATTGTCCCATCCTGATTGTAACACTGCTTCCATGTCCTCTTGGTTTCCCCCGGCTTTGCCTCTGGGGATGTTCCACATCGTCCTCGTCGGACCGAGTCGTCTTTCCCAAACCTCCTGGACTTTTGCTTCCAGGACCATCTTGGGCGATATTGCATCTGGTCAGTCAATCTTTGGTTGGAGTCCTGGGTAATTCTCGCTTTTCCCGACGTTACCCACCCCTTCTGAACTTGGTTACCGGTGAAACTTTCACTCTTGTCCTTTCCCTGACTTGTGATTTCCCTCCTCCTGTCGTTGGGTAAATCTGACCTATCACGTACTGTCCCATAGGCCCTCCTATGTTGTACTGGCGATCTCTGGTCTTCGTCTGGACTGGTAACCTTTGTCCCAATGGCTGCCATCACCATAAAGTGCGAAGCTTTGCTCCCGGATCTCTCGTCATATTTCCTAATGAGATGTCTAGGGAGATTTTTCTTCTCCTCCCCGATCCGTATTTTGTAGATGTTCTTGGACACCACCTTTTCCACAGGATAAGGTCCTTTCCATCCTACTTGGAGTATATTGGTCTCTGCTGGACTCCACACTTCCACTTTGTCTTCCACTTTAAGAGCTAGTTTCCTCTTAATTCTCTTGTTGGGTGGTGCTCTCTGGCACTCCGAACAAGACTTCACCTACCGGCGTACATCTCCGGTCATTCCTGGCCAGCAATAATGGCCGGATATTTGCTGCAAGGTCTCTCCGACACCCATATGTCGATTCTCGCCTATGATGTGTCCACTCTGAAGAATATGAGGACGGTGGGTCTCTGGAACCACCCACTGCTCATGCAGGTTATCTCCCCTCCCAGCTCTCGATAGAGTAGTTGATTCTTCAGAAAGTACTGTCCCCGTTCTGGTGGCTCAGCACTTCTTTGCAGCTTCCTGTAGCAAGGATGCAACGTAGTATCCTTCCTCTGGGCAGTATGCAATTCTCCTATCCCTGAGTTGTCGCATAGTGTCTCTGCCTCTTTTTCCTTCCCTTGAGATCCACTGACTACTGTTCCCTTTTGGGCTGGCTGTTTGGGCATCCCCAAAAAGACATATTTCGTGCAATGATCATTGGAAATAAGGAGTCAGATAATACAGCAGCTGGAATAATGCCCGTGACGTACCTGGATTTAATCTCCACCTTGGCGATTGGCAGCGTCATGGTAACAGCACTCCTCATTGCCGGCTGTATTTCTATAGTCTCCCCTGTAAATTGGTCTGGGCTTACCAAGCTGGCGTCCACCACCGCTTCCCCATCCAAACCGGTATCGTAGAGACAAGCAACCTGCTGGCCATTGACTTCAATAAGTTCAACCACAGGTGGTCTCTCTTGGTCCTGAGTGTCTTTCATCTCCTTGACCGTTTCCTTGCCTTCCTCTTTTGATTCCTCGAGGTTGGTTATGCAATTGGCGTGTTTTGCCTTGCATCTGCAGTCCACAGTATTATGTGTTGTCGACTGGCAGTGAGTGCACTCTGTTCCCTTCCTAGGTTTCCCTGTGTCCTTTTTGTTCCTTTCTCCTTCGCCGACCTCAGCCTTGTCTGTGATCACCGATGTAGGAATCACTTTGCATGCTGCGAAGTAAGAACTTTTAGGTTTCGATCTGCAGTCTTTTGTGTTGTGGGAGGCCGCCTTACAAAATGAACACCACCTTTCAGACCACTGTCGTTTCGCTTGAGAATTCGAGGTGCTCTGGTTTCCTACCTTCACCTTCTCTGAACTCTCCTCTGTGTGCTTTATATAAGGTTCCCCTTTTTCTCCTTCCCAGTTTTTATGTTTCTTTTTCTCTGGTTTCTCCTGACCTTTATTTTGTGTACTTAGTTCCTCAGTTTCACCATGTACTTCCACGAATCGTTCTGCCAGCTTATTCACCACATCAATCCGTTCCGCCCCTTGTTCTCCCAAGAAGGTTCTGAGAGGTTTCGACATTTGCTTTCGCATTTGGTCTACCACCATCATCTCTTCAAGACTGTCATAATCCCTCTTGAATTCTGCCAAGTCCATCCATTTCTGGAGATAGGATTTCAGCCTCAGACTGTAGGCGGCGAATAGTTCTCCCGGCTCTCGTCTAGACGATCTAAACTTCTTCCTATACGTTTGTGCGGTTATGTCAAATGTTTCATCAAAGCGGCTTTTAATTCCTGGTAATTATTTTCCTGTCCTGGTGGTAAGCGTGTGTACACTTCAAATCCCGAACCGATTAAACCCTGGGATAGTTTAAGAGCCCATCTGCTCCGATCCAGCCCCATAGCGACTGACATTGCTTCGAAACGAGATGCGTACTGGTCAAAGCGTTCCTTAGACTGATCGTAGACAGCTAAGGGAAACTTCATGGCATGGTAACCATGTTCCACTCATATGGGTTGCACCAGGTGAAGAAGAATTTCCTTCCACTCCATCTATTTCTCCCTTAGTTTGTGTCTTGAGCTCCAGTTCTCGCATGCGGTATTCATGTTCTCTGATCTTCGTGGCTTCCTCTGCATCCAACCTCTTTTTGGTCTGTTCCGCTTCAGCATCTAACCGCTTGTGATTTGTTCCATTTCCATGCGTTTCAATTCCAACTCAGTCTTCCGATCTTCTCTTTCCGCTTGACGAATTTCTCTCTCTCGTTCTTGTATGTAATCAGTTAGCTCGGAACCAGCTAAACCAATTGCCTCCCCGTTGGCCCTCAGTTCGGCTGTAGTTACTTTAGGAGTTGCCATAGTTACAGCAGATAAGTCAGCACGTTGAGTAAAGACACCTCAAGGCAGTAAAGAATACTCACTATAAACCGATAATCTGCCTAGAACCTATATCATTTATCTATATCTATTAATTATTATAAATCTCCAACACCACACAGTACATCACAACCACTCTCTCATCCACAAGAGGAGATATAGGATAAAGACTTATGTAGACGTGTGACCGTGTGACTAGGTATGTAATGTGTCTTACCACCTATCTACATTCACTCTGTCTGGAACTTTCTCACTGCAAAGTCACCAGCATTAATGAAATGTTTCTACCATAAATGTAATGGCACCATATATCCAATGGACGTCCTTCCATTAAAAGTCATCAATATATACTTATATTTATTCCAATCAGTATGTCCCAACATGTAGGTACTCCGCTATGCCTGTGCCAATATGCAAGTACCCCTTTATGCATCTGCCATGTTATGCATTCAGGTCATATGGGTATAATGTATGTTACCCCGCTCGCTCCACCAATTATGTCCTATGTTACAATCCTGAGAGGAGACTTGACTCAACAAGCACATCTTTAAACTTATTATCTGTTGGGATTATTGACTGATTTTGGTCTACACTCCTCTCTTCTGTCTTCCCTTCCATATATCTATTTCTTTCTCTCTCTCTATTATTCCCTCAACACATACTCCGACAACAGTTCCTTTCAACGATAAGATAAAAGATTTATTAATAAAAACTATGTCTGGTGTATGTATGGATCTTGTTTATGTAGTTTGTATGTTCTTCTAGTGTGGCTGCCAGATAAGATGTTGATAGATAGTCTCCGTGGTTTCTCTCGTCTCTTCTCTCAGCTAGAGTACAGGACATGACATAGATATTACAGAACGGTCTCACCCTGACAGCTCCGTCTGCTTGAGTCTGTAGATATATCCGTTTTTTGTAATGGGAAAATGTTCACCACTGTATGAATGTATTTAACCCGATCACCATATGCTGTCAGCATAAACTGCATGGTTTGTATTATCTTATAGCGTTCTTAATTCCATCCTGGAAAACACATCTAGTTTCTATTGTTCTCCATTTTTGTCCTGTAAAAGTTCTAATTGATATAGGCACTTTGTATGCACCTTGCAACTCTTTGATACTGAGTAATTTGAGTCTTTTTTCTTTAGTTTGGATGATCTCTATTTTCCATTCTCTGTCCTCCTGACTTATTAAGTTCTTTTCCTTCCTTTCTTATGCACAAGTGTCGTGCTTTATTACTTTAAAGTGCTTTCTTGTGGGTTATCAACACTGGGTGATCTTGACCACAACCATCTGTGTAATCTCTTAGTTGATAAGTCCCGCACTGGTATGGAAACCTGTGTGATATACATTTAATAATGAGATCTGTGTCTGCTTCCTCTTCCCTCCTATGTGAGTGTCTTTTCCTCCAGCCGAAATGAAAAGGCTTCCGAAAAAACCCACTCTGACATAGGATAGAAGATTCACCTAATCGTCTATACTATTCCTACTAATAGAAAGTAATGTTAAATGCACTTCACGCACATCTATATTCATATCCTAAACTATATCTAATATCTTTATACCTTATTTAGGCATCTATGTTCCTGGAATCGAAATAACACTTAGCGAATAACACACTATTATCCCCTCTTTCCATCATTAGGGACGTGTATTTCTATTCCCACCCAAGAACATATCTCCTTCAGGTCAGTTTGGAACACACACTAACTTTTACACAAAGAATTGACCCTCTTTATATCGGTCATTTATGCCGCATAGTCCTTGACATTGCTGGACACTTCACATCCAGACTGCATTATCATTGTTAGTGGAAAATTCCAGTTCTGAACCGTTTCCCATCCATACTGCAATATGCTGTCCAATAATCTCTCTGCTTTAGTCGCAAACCAATTTTTCCATTCGACCGTTTTACCTGCGCGGTTAGCCGGCTTCTGGGTCTTGACCTAGAAACACATGCGCCTTGTCTCTCCTTTGTTAACCCTTCTCCTTCCTGGGTAGTCGATGTATGCAGTCGTCCATCTGGGAATCGTTAACTATTCAGTATTTCACTACACCGAAGTTGGCTTAATTACATTCTTCCCATTACAAGGGGAATCAGTTGATCTTTTGCAATATTGTTCATATATAGTGATGCACAGTTTGCATCCATTTACTCACCTTAAGGCACATTGAAAGTATGGTAAATGACCTTTCGGCACTCCTTAAGGCACATTGTACATATGGTGAAGGACCTTTTTGCACGTCCTAAAGCACATTGTACATATGCTTGCTTGCTTGCTTGTGTTCGTTGGCTTGAGCTCCAACGCGAAGTCCTGTATATCGGATGAAGGCATCCTGTTGTCCAACATCAGTGTGATGTCATACAGGACCTGAGGTTTGCGTGAGTATCCGTTGTCCCATGTCTGGCTTATTGGTGTGCAGACTGGTGGTTCCTCGCCGTACAGGCAGACACTCTCCGACTTTGGAGGAATCGGCGATCCTATTGACTTTAGCCAGGAACCCGAAGGGACCTGTTGCCCAGGACGCTCGACGAGGACGCGTCAATAGGTCTTGGCCAGTATATAACCCGGCCCTGGTGCCTTGGAAACACCTCTGCGTCCCATTGTACATATGATGAAGGACCTTTGTGCACGTCCTAAAGCACATTGTACATATAGTAAAAATGTATAGAAACCTGATACACACTCTAAAACATATTTGGTATATGTCGCTAGATCTACATTCCTAATCTGTATTGACCAACCGATACTCTGTGGCTGATGTGCCAGTATCCGATCTGATCGTGGGTCGACGTGGGAGCTTCGATTAATCGAAATCATTCTCCTCGAAAGAGATTCGAATCCATGGCTACCGTGCAGGAAGGCGAGCGTCAGTATTATCCAGACACGATACACTTAAATTAGTTGTGGTTTTCTCCATCAATACTTTCACAAGCCCACTGAGCCTTAATCCTTCGTGTAACTATTTTGGTCTATCAATTAAATTTGTTGATATTATCTGGCGGCATCTAATATCTACTTCAGTTACCTTATCGACTATGTTGATAGTATATAGTGGTATCTAATATCTACTTCAGTTACCATATCGACTATGTTGATAGCATATGGTGGTATCTAATATCTACTTCAGTTACCTTATCGACTATGTTGATAGTATATGGTGGTATCTAATATCTACTTCAGTTACCTTATCGACTATGTTGATAGTATATAGTGGTATCTAATATCTACTTCAGTTACCTTATCGACTATGTTGATAGCATATGGTGGTATCTAATATCTACTTCAGTTACCTTATCGACTATGTTGATAGCATATGGTGGTATCTAATATCTACTTCAGTTACCTTATCGACTATGTTGATAGCATATGGTGGTATCTAATATCTACTTCAGTTACCTTATCGACTATGTTGATAGTATATGGTGGTATCTAATATCTACTTCAGTTACCTTATCGACTATGTTGATAGTATATAGTGGTATCTAATATCTACTTCAGTTACCATATCGACTATGTTGATAGCATATGGTGGTATCTAATATCTACTTCAGTTACCTTATCGACTATGTTGATAGTATATGGTGGTATCTAATATCTACTTCAGTTACCATATCGACTATGTTGATAGTATATGGTGGTATCTAATATCTACTTCAGTTACCATATCGACTATGTTGATAGTATATGGTGGTATCTAATATCTACTTCAGTTACCTTATCGACTATGTTGATAGCATATGGTGGTATCTAATATCTACTTCAGTTACCTTATCGACTATGTTGATAGTATATAGTGGTATCTAATATCTACTTCAGTTACCATATCGACTATGTTGATAGCATATGGTGGTATCTAATATCTACTTCAGTTACCTTATCGACTATGTTGATAGTATATGGTGGTATCTAATATCTACTTCAGTTACCATATCGACTATGTTGATAGTATATGGTGGTATCTAATATCTACTTTAGTTACCATATCGCCTATGTTGATAGTATCTGGTGGCATATAATGTATACTTCGAATACTTTTTCGCCTATGAATACTAATCGTTACCTCTGAAATTATGGTTATTTAATTCTTCGATTAAAAAAAAAAAAAAAAAAAAACTATAGAAATAAACAGAAATAGTGGTGTGTTGACTACGGTTGAGTTCAAAGAGAGCGACCGCAAAATCATAAAAGAAGAAACAATAATTTTTGATTTGGGAATGTGCTTCTAGCCATGGTCGGCCATCTTTACTGGTAATTAGTTTAATCGAAGAGACATTAAACGTCACTGAACGGCCGGAGAGCTTGAGGGAGAGGGGGCGAGAGAGAGAGAGAGAGAGAGAGAGAGAGAGAGAGAACGAGAGAGAGAGAGTCAGAGAGAGAGGCAGAAAGAGAGACAGAGAGAGACACAAGCGAGAGACAGAGAGACAGAAAGAGAGAGAGAGAGAGAGAGAGAGAGAGAGAGAGAGAGAGAGAGAGAGAGTCAGAAAGAGAGACAGAGAGAGAGACTAAGAGTACTTAATCTATCAGGTCTCGTTTTTATTATTTTGTATTGCCTGCAGCTTGTGTCCCCTCTTTCAGACGTAAGCCAAAGCTGTGTGGTATTTTGCAGTTTATAACAAATAACTATTGTCATGTGATGTACATACAACCAGGAGTGTGGTTGTTATTCCTGCAGTGATATATTCCCTGTGTTTGCTGTTTATTCACGTATTTATCAGGAGCGCAGTAACTCAGTAGCTAGCACTGTCGCCTGGTGGTTCGATTGTCATGTGTTCGAATCCCCCTCAGGGTGGAATTTGTTGGCTGACCTGGGCTTTCAGATTGACTCAGTTTACAATGTGAGTCCAGAAATTATCTGTGGAGTAAAGTCAGGCGGAATGATATTAATATGAATTGCAAACAATTAAGTATATTTAGCTCCCGCGAAAAGAAGAGACATACTAAACACAGACACAATGTACACACTTTACAGTGGACTACTTACAGGTAAAAACAGAGTGGAAATTATTCAAAACAAGAAATAATCAACAAATATATAATAATGAAATAATAAAATAAAAAGATACGTATTATAGGTATAGTATGCAGTCGACGTTTAGTTTCTAATAATCTTTTTCAAGGACATCCATCCATCCATCATGTGCCATGCCGGTAAGCGTGGGCGGTCATGTTCTGCCATCTCACTCGATCAACAGAGTCGTGGATCAGTTCCGTGTTTCTGTCTCGACCATGCCACAAGGCCAAGCCATCCAGATCCATTCAAGGACAGGATCTTACAAACACATATAAAGAAAAAACACGAAATGATAACACAACTACTCTGTTGTCATGAAGGCACAACCGTTTGGTTCAGTACGGTTTTGACAGGTGCTCTTATACTGCAAAAGTTAAGTGCAGTTCGGCTGCCAAAGTGCCAGATAGGAAATGTGTGGCCAAAGAGGTGTGTAAGCAGTTAGATATGAATATATAGAGGGAAGTCAGCAGAGTTATACAGTTGCATCCACAAACGTATTGATTTCTGCTGGAATCATATTGACCACAGCACCGATGGAGCCACTTGGTCATATTGACCACAGCACCGATGGAGCCAATTGGTCATATTGACCACAGCACCGATGGAGCCAATTGGTCATATTGACCACAGCACCGATGGAGCCAATTGGTCATATTGACCACAGCACCGATGGAGCCAATTGGTCATATTGACCACAGCACCGATGGAGCCAATGGTCATATTGACCACAGCACCGATGGAGCCAATTGGTCATATTGACCACAGCACCGATGGAGCCAATTGGTCATATTGACCACAGCACCGATGGAGCCAATTGGTCATATTGACCACAGCACCGATGGAGCCAATTGGTCAACAACAACAGACTATAATGATATACCCAGCCTAAACTGCATACCATTAAATGCTATGAGAAGTTGAGGCACAAGCGTGACCTTATCGCCTGTCGATTGTCACATGGTCTAAACCAGTGGTTCTCAACCGGTGGGGAATCCCCCCCCCCCCCTAGCGGGGGGATTTTAGGGTTTCCGGGGGTGGGGGGATGAAGATTATTTCAAGATCGCGTTAATACAAGAACCGATTACTTGATATTGTTTTTCCCTTCATACTTTACTGTTCTGTTCGACTCACCCTTCTAAAATTCATTTGATAAAGTCAGTAAACCCACAAATCACGTTTTATGGGGCGTCTAGACTTGTATTGGTAGGTGCTTCCATTATTACGTATACTGTGTAGGGGCAGGAGCTGGGGGATTTTAAGTATGAAATACGAAAATGGGGGAGGGGGGAGGGAATGACGTGAAAATATGGTGAAGGGGGGCGCTGGCAAAATTTTTAGGTAGGAAATACGAAAGTGGGGGAATGACATTCTGAAAATATGATGAGGGGGGGGGGGGGGTGTGGCTCGTGTCAAAATAGATTGAGAACCACTGGTCTAAACAATATGCAGCTAGTAGCTTTTACGCAAGAAGCTTCGAGACATGGAGAGGTACGCTTCACTTTGTTTCCTTTACTACAGACATTACTTTCCGTGGCATATAAATAACTAGTGGTACTGGCACTCGTCGCTGGTTGTTAAAGATGAGGAGGGAGCACGTATAGGAATTATCCGAGTTCTGTGATGTAATGGAATTCCTTGTTTGTCTTTTTCAAACAGGTGGTGACAGCACAACCTTGATCTTCAGCACAAGAACGGTATATTCATATCGGCTACCCGCCTGTGAGTATTACCTGTATTTGTATTAGTTGTGTCCCTGTTATATCTTTGCTTCTCTGTGACATCAATGTTTCTCTGTTATATCCTTCTTTATCTGGTTGTCTTGTTGTGATACGTCGGAGTCACATATAACAAGATATCTTGCTAGTTAATCTTTCTAAGCCTTTTCCGGGGTATGTTCATTCTAGGGGAAATCAATCACCAGGCACTGACCCCGCATGTGGACACATTGTCAGCATTGGACTGGCCTAAATAAATCGGTTGGCCGGACAAGACGGTTACTGACCAAATGTTAAATGTATTGTCTAATGTTTAACATATTAACAAAGGGATGTGTGTGTGTGTGCGCGCGCGTGTGTGTGTGTGTGTGTGTGTGCGCGCGTGTGTGTGTGTGTGTGTGTGTGTGTGTGTGTGTGTGTGTGGACCATACACAAAAAATGACTGACGGAAATGGGAAGTCGGGGTGTGTCACACTTATAACTGCAAAGTTAATATTGTGTTAGCAGACATGGTGTTTTATATATCAATGTAAAGGGGTTTGCTTAGGGATAACTACGGTGTATAAGCCCATGTCAAATACCGAAAGCTTAAGGAGATTAATCATCCCATGTCACTTAATTGGTTGAGGAGGGTCCACTTCATTAAGTTAATTATTTGGATACCCTTTATAGGACGTCGCAGTCAACGTCCAATTTTTTTTGTCTATTTGCTATCTCTTGGCAAGTTATCGTTCAGTAGTTTACCATTGCTGTTAACTAATGCTATTGATAGCATTGAATGAAAATCAACGCATGGCGGTCTATTTCCAAATCGCCCTCAGATGAGTTTCGAACGCGTTTGCTGGATTATTAATTGCGTCCGTAGCCACTTTTCCACAGAGTCGGCCTTCATTGGGTGCCCGACCTTGCCACGGTGGCATGATGGCACCAGTTTGTATACCTTACAAATATTCGAAATATGGTGCTAGAGTCTGTTTTATACAAGTGGTTACTCTAGGGCTAATGTGTCCAGTATCACACCCGCCCTCTTTACTTCCCACCACCTGTTCTAGTACTCATGTTTGGGTAGGTCCACCTGCAAGACCGGGTCAAGGTTAACACTCCCTTTCCGTGCATATTTGAACCCACGACCGTCGGGCCCGACTGCTAGCGTTTAGCTACAACGCTATCGCGACTCCCCAGTGCATCATCAAGTACCATGCCGATAAACGTGGGCGGTCTTGTTTTACCATCTCACAGGATCACCATAGTCGTGAATCAACTCCGTGTTCTTCTACCGACCATGCCATGTGGCCAAGCAATCCAGATATTTATCTTTCTGCCTTCTCTTTTTTCTCTCCCCCATACCTAATCTTGCCAGTTGTCACCAAGTTCACCGGTGTATTTTATATTATAACGTGCCATAAAAAGTTTGACTGTCTACATCTAATTTCTCTAATCAATTTACGATTTTCATTTGTATCTTGTAGGACTTGGTAATTGATTATTCTGTATGTCCATGGTATTCTTTCTATGGTCCTCAGAAACCACATCTCCACTGCCAATAAATGTTTCTCAGCTTGTTTACTTATTGTTCATGTTTCGCATTTACACGTTCTATGTAGCACATCAACTCTCTTTTTCTCGTTGTAGTTGACATCTTTTATTGGTCACACGTTTTCCATCTTACAAAAACTGCACTTGTAATAGCCATTCATGTTCTAATCTCTTCAAAACACCTCCCCGAGATGTTATGACCGTACCGAGATAACTGAACCTATTTCTTGTTTACGAATATTCTCATTTACCCTCAAATTACATTCTGGTGGTTTTTTATCTTTATTTCTTTCTTTGCGCATCCTTTACAAACTTATTACTTCTAGAGAAAGAAATCAACGGAGGCTAATTAATGGTTTACCTAAGCTGGAAACCAAAGACATCCATTGCAACAAAGAGGGCGCCTTAAAGTCTGTCAGAGGTTGACAGGACAAGGCGGAGCTGAGGTTACAAGCTACAGAAATAATACGCCAGTGTCAAAGACAAGCCTAATTCTAATTTATATCTTTCTGTTTGGCTGCGGTTATTCTTGCTGTCGTAGCTGTTTTGATGTTGTTGCCGTCCTTGAAGATGTTATTGATGTTGTTTATGTTGCTACTGCTGCTGTTGTTGTTTTAGCTGTTGTTGTAGCTGTTGTTGCTGTTGGTGTTGTTGCTATTGTCGCTGTATTTGTTGCTGTTCTTGTCGTTTATTATTGTTGCTGTTATTACTGTTGTTGCTTCGGCTTTTGATTTTCATGCTGTTATTATTGGTCTTGTTGTTGATGTTGAATTTTTTTGTCGTTGTTTGTTGCTGTTGCTTCTAAATTTGATCCTCTGACACCTCACGCAATGTCATTCTCACTTCTTTATTTGTGGACCCTCTTTTTTCTTGCTCTATGTCCATCCTACCGGTATCTCTCCTACATTTATTGTCCTTCGCCCCACTCCCTACCCTCACCCAATAATTATCTCCCCATAATTTACAATTTGTACACTGTCATTTCCTGTCAGCTGACTTTCTGAGCTCGTAGCAAAAGTTTGATTTTTGTGCCCCGGGATTAATCTCTCCAGGGACTTAACTAAATGACTCCAGGTTTGTTACAATGTAGCTGTGCAACAGAGAGGACTGAATGCAAGGGATTTAAGTACCTAGGTCAGTATGCCCCATAGTTCCCCAAACCAGCAGGCCAGTGCTCTTGTCTCAGGTTGAAGCACTGGTAACAAACATGCAAGTGGGTGGGAGAGTACAGGAGATCACCTAAGTATATTTCGCTTTGTTGGTAGAAATAAATACATCATAAAGTGTGAAACACGGCAAAGCATGGCTCCCGATAAATTTCCTGTCAATCCCCGTCAATAAAATGACAGGTCCCAGAAGCGATTTTCGAATTTGAAATATTCTAGAAGAATCGAGCTGCTCAAACTACATTCCACTCCGAGAATTACAATGGCGATTCTTGATCGGCTAGGACTCCAACGGCGAGGATAGACGCCAAAGCCTGCATTTATCAGTGCTATCACTGAACTGAAACTCATATTTCAATATTTCACAGTTATCATGATGACTGTAATTGTTGTCTTGGACCAACAGAATACTACCCAATTTACTATCGCATTAATATTGATTGAATCAACAGAACGGTTAGGGTAACCGTGGCGAACCACCGGTCATTCGTGGATGTTGATGTTGCGTGTATGCGCACATTGTAGGTCACTCTTGTACAGTGACCCATTGTGTAACTCGAGGGTTATTCCCAAATCAACCACCGATTGGCTGACACAAATTTAACACAATGAAAAAAACATCTAAATACAGGCGAAAGTTACATACATCACTGAATAACTTGTCCACATAGTCACCACCGAAATGCAGACACTTGTATCGTGGTACGAGTTTTGTAACCCCTCGTCAAGAAACATCGCCGCCAGGGTACTTTGGAAGTTACTGACTCCATCCATGAGCTCGTCGGCTGTATCGAAGAGCCAGCCAGACCTTCATCTTGCCGAAGAGATGATAATCGCTTTGTGTCAAGTCCGAGCTGTAAGAGTGGTGGAGGGAGGGTTGGGGTATTGCAAATTTGCCAATTAAACTGCTCAAGTAAAGCCTTTGTGCGAGCAGCAGTGTGGGGCTGCGCGTTGTCGTGCAGAATAATGACTTTACTGATTAGCATCCCGCGCCCTTTGTTTTGAATCGACCGACGAAGCTTCTTCAGTGTTTCGCAATAAACGTCTGATCTTATTGTGGTCCCTAGTGTCATGAATTTCGTCAACAAAATGTCCTTGCTGTCCCAGAACATTGTCACCCTCATTTTTCGTTGCGAAAATATTTGCTTGAGATTTGTGGGTGGTTTGGAGGTTCGGAGAACGAGTATGCATGCATTGTTTTGACTGTTCCTTCGTCTCTGCATTCACGAAGTGAAACCAAGTCTCGTCCCTCGTATCTCATAAACTGCAACACTGTATCAAAGTATTTTTTAATGTTATACTCTGATATAGACTTTCTACCGCAACGTCAATTCTGTCTCTTATTGTGTTCTTGTCAAACTGACCAGTTCCAATTTGCTACGTTCTTGATTGACTTATGGCTGAGGGTGCAGCAGTAGCATGCTTACCTGCCGGCCGAGTTGTCATTTGGTTGAATCTCCATGGTAGAGAACACATTGTTTATTGACCTGAGCTGACATGTGGACTCAGTCTAAATCCGATGCCAGGGAATGTCGTGGGAAGTAAAGTCAACCCGTACCATTGTTACATCATCACTCATATAGTGGCCACTGCTCTATACAAATTCTGTACCATTGTGACATCATCACTGATATAGTGCCGACTGCTCTATACAAATTCTGTGACATAATCACTCATATAGTTGCCACTGCTCTATACAAATTCTGTACCATTGTGACATCATCACTCATATAGTGGCCACTGCTCTATACAAATTCTGTACCATTGTGACATCATCACTCATATAATGGCCACTGCTCTATACAAATTCTGTACCATTGTGACATCATCACTCATATAGTTCCGACTGCTCTATACAAATTATGTACCATTGTGACATCATCACTCATATAGTTCCGACTGCTCTATACAAATTATGTACCATTGTGACATCATCACTCATATAGTTCCGACTGCTCTATACAAATTATGTACCATTGTGATATCATCACTCATATAGTTCCGGCTGCTCTATACAAATTCTGTACCATTGTGATATCATCACTCATATAGTGGCCACTGATTCTATACAAATTCTGTACCATTGTGACATCATCACTCATATAGTGTCAATGCTCTATACAAATTCTGTACCATTGTGACATCATCACTCATATAGTTCCGACTACTCTATACAAATTCTGTGACATCATCACTCATATAGTGCCGACTGCTCTATACAAATTCTGTACCATTGTGACATCATCACTCATATAGTGCTGACTGCTCTATACAAATTCTGTACCAGTGTGACATCATCAATCATATAGTTCCGACTACTCTATACAAATTCTGTACCAGTGTGACATCATCACTAATATTGTGCCGACTACTCTATACAAATTCTGTACCATTGTGACATCATCACTCATATAGTGCTGACTGCTCTATACAAATTCTGTACCAGTGTGACATCATCAATCATATAGTTCCGACTACTCTATACAAATTCTGTACCATTGTGACATCATCACTCATATAGTTCCGACTGCTCTATACAAATTCTGTACCATTGTGACATCATCACTCATATAGTGCTGACTGCTCTATACAAATTCTGTACCAGTGTGACATCATCACTCATATAGTTCCGACTGCTCTATACAAATTCTGTACCATTGTGACATCATCACTCATATAGTTCCGACTGCTCTATACAAATTCTGTACCAGTGTGACATCATCAATCATATAGTTCCGACTACTCTATACAAATTCTGTACCAGTGTGACATCATCACTCATATAGTGCTGACTGCTCTATACAAATTCTGTACCATTGTGACATCATCACTCATATAGTTCCGACTGCTCTATATAAATTATGTACCAGTGTGACATCATCACTCATATAGTTCCGACTGCTCTATATAAATTCTGTACCAGTGTGACATCATCACTCATATAGTGCCGACTGCTCTATATAAATATGAAGCCAGCCCTATATGAAAGAAAGGCCTTGGGCCTGTATAAAGTTCCCTCTTATTTACTGCCAGCTGTGTCTTCGGCACAATCACCTGGTGACTGTCTCAGGGCTGTGTCTTCAGCACAATGTTCGTGTGAGTGTTTCAGTGCAGTGTCTTCAGCACAATGACCTGGTGACTGTCTGAGTTCTGTGTCTTCAGCACAATGTCTTGGTGACTGTCTCGGTGCTGTGTCTTCAGCACAATGTCCTGGTGACTGTCTCAGTGCTGTGTCTTCAGCACAATATCCTGGTGACTGTCTCGGTGCTGTGTCTTTAGCACAATGACCTGGTGACTGTCTCAGTGCTGTGTCTTCAGCACAATGTCCGTGTGAGTGTTTCAGTGAAGTGTCTTCAGCACAATGACCTGGTGACTGTCTCAGTGCAGTGTCTTCAGCACAATGTCGTGGTAACTGTCTCAGTGCAGTGTCTTCAGCACGATGTCCTGGTGACTGTCTCGTGTGTAGCTACAAGGAAAACTCCAACAAGTCCTACACGGTGTGATTACCTGGTAATTCTGTTGAAGGCAGAGCTGTACACATTAAGCTCGATGCACTGGCGCTCTGGCCGCGTCAGTCCTGACAAGGTGGTGCGTCTTATAGAGTGGTGTAGGTGTAGCCAAGGTTCTCTAGACTGTTCCATTGTAGTACATCACGGGAACGGTGTCGTAGAGCTCTCCTAGGGATCTCCAAGGTCTGAAACAAAAGGCCTTTGCTGGACTGGTCTTGGAATTGTACATCAGAGAAGAGACATAGTAAGTATTATGTCGTACCCAGGCCATGACATTGCAGAGAACAAGCGGGCAGGCGTGGGTGAATTTGTTTGTAATATTTCTTCCAATTTTTGAGTTGAGTTGAGATGAATTCAGTTCAGCTGAGATGAGTTAAAATGAGACCAGTTGTGTTGAGTTGAGCTGAGATGAGTTAAGTTCAGCTGAGGTGAATTGAGTTGAGACGAGTTGAATTGAGTTGAGATGAGTCAAGTTGAGATGAGTTGAGTTGATATTAGTTGTGTTAAGTCAAGAACCGATATCACAGCACTCGGGCCATTTCCATATAAGTTCCGTCGTCATCTTCAACAGCCAGAGACGAGTCCCAATAGTAAGGTACCAGTAACAGTCGCATGTGTCCGTCAGACCTTTCCTCGGAATCTTAAGTGTCGGTCGGATCCCCTTATCACTCCCTGCAGCACCATTCTCTCTAGGACGTTATGACCTACCTATTCTTCCTCACAATACACACGACCTCAAAGGGCCCCGACCACGTTTGTCTTATCATGCACCAATACACCAGCCAGTAGGTACGTCTGCTCGTGTCTCACCACACCAGCATGTCCGGCGGGAAAATCCAACAAATGCTCTCTATTTGTGATTGTTAAATGGAAATATCACATTACTCGCAGACTCCAGCGTAATGCAATTCTACCATAATGTTTGTTTCTTGTAAATTAAATATCTTTCGCTTTTGGAAAGAACTGGGGGTAAAGAGTATTTTCTAGGGCAAGAGTACCATGCATGAGTTCATTTTATTATTAATTTGTACAGAACTAGGAATTGTACAATGCTTATTCATCTTTGCGTGGTAAATCTGAAAATAACAGAACTGAATGTGAGCAAATATGGCATCAGTAGAACTTCCTTCTCTCAAAACACTGCACTATAACGCCATAAATCTGAAATGATCTACATCATTTCATGGAGTCAACTACATTCTACAATCACGCGGAATGATACCATCATGTCCAATCCGTCGGAAGCTCAGGCATTCCTCCCATGACGATTGACGGCAAAGATGATGATGATGATACGTAGAATCGTAGGATAATGATGACAGATTGCAAGTCCCGTGTGACATTTTTTCAGGATGAAATCACTTCGGCTGTTGGAACTCGACGGAGTACACATCACTGTTCACGCACGCTGTAAATCATTATTAGAACTGTCAGAACAACTTTAGCTTGTGTTTCTTTGCCACATACATGCGGTTCCTCACTTGGTTCGCTACGTTAGTGCACAGAGCTCACATTCTCTTTGTGTGCTCTATGGGAGAAGACTATGACATGTTCCCACGTATTAATGTGTCGTGATTGTGTCTTTGAGAAACGACAAATAACCTACCAGAAGACGAACTTTGTTGCGCCATTCTGGAGTGTTATTAATCATTGGGGAACTGTGTGATCAAGCGGGCACCTGGTCTGCTGCACGGATGCAAGAAGATGCAAAGGTTAACAAGGCCACGAGAGACTACATCAGACAATCACATGATTCTCAGCAGGAATGAGAGCACATATAATATCAGACATCCTCAAGGGATCATAGTGGCACGATGGATGACAGAGCTCGTTCTTAAACATCCGGTATGCTGATGCCGAGGTACCGGGTTAGCAGCACTAAATCGTTGTCATCCCGTCCTTGACTTTGGGACGTAAATTTCAAGTACCTCTAAAGTCGAAATGGGTTCCCTTGATGGCGAGGGACACTGGTAATAGGGACAGCTAATCCACACACAGAATTCAGTCCAGCACAAATAGAAGTCGTGTGTATGGACTACGCTTGAGTTCAAAGCCAGCGGGCGCCAAAATACGACAAAAATGAACAAAAACATATCGGCCGCTTTTATTTGTCAGAAAATGCCTACTTTCCATTTAAGTATATGTCGGACATTAGAGTCCAGGTTAATGCCATAACAATAATCTCCACTTCTATAGGGTCTCGAACACTTTAACACGGGTCCAGAAACAAGGCTGCTGGCCAGTTCCCTACCGTAGCTCATATTTAAGCGTAAAGAACAGTTCGTGGGTCCGAACTCTAGCCACATTTGTCGCAGGATGTACAATACGTGCTTGAAAAAAAAACTGAATTAAATGTGGGCCATCTTAACATGACACCCTGGAAATCCCGGAAAAATATGAAAAGCATTAACCTGCAATAAACATGCATTTTGGGATCGGACAAAAAGCATGTTCATTGCCATTTGATCGTATTCTGTTCACTTTCTTGGCGGATTCCCTGTGATTATACTAATCCCGATTTCGGAGGCATGTCTGCATCGATTACCCCAGATCTTAACCTGCTTCTCTCCATGTTTTTGTCTGTTTCATTTACATGTGTTGATCTTCCTTTATTGAACTGTTCGTTAGTTAGCATTTCATCTTTCAATCATGTTTCGCTACTACTACCACTATTATAGACTGACTGACTGACTGGCACCTTGCCATCTTGACAGCCGATAGTTTGTAAATTGTGGTTATCTCTCCATAACACAAAGCATGGGCTGAATTTAGAGACCATGTGTTGCCCATGCAGCATGATCCCTTTCTCGGCCTGTCTAGTTTACTCCAGAGGAAAGGTAACACCGATACATCTGGAACAAGACAAGCTGCCGAAGCTGCCGGATCAACAAAGCAATGCTCTAACTGTCCGACTGTCGGAGCTTCGATCCTAGACCAGTTACCAACCAAGGCTTAGGGTCTGGTCTGCCCTGCCATGACATTTTGTCTTTAGGTTGCATTTCCTCACACTAGGATAAGGCGTGTACCCTCCCAATTGAGATCTTCCGCCCGAAGCAGTTGGCACAATGTGGGGTGTCGGGTTTCGAATGCGCCGCCCAAAATTCGGCGCTAACAGAAAGCAGGTAGTACCGTTTACTGTCATACGGTAGCTCAGTCATATCTGACTAAGACCTGACAAAGCACTCATATAATCACTACTTGTACTACTACTACTACTACTACTACTACTACTACTACTACTACTACTACTACTACTACTACTACTACTACTACTACTACTACTGCTGCTACTACTATTACTGTTACTACTACTAGCGATCGTTCTTAAACATCCGGTGCGCTGATCCCGAGGTAACGGGTTCAACCCCTACACGTCAGTTGGCCTATAATGTTGTCTTCTCGTCCTAGACTTGAACACGTAAATTACAGTTACCTCTGAAGTTGGAGTGGGTTCACCTAATGGTCAGGGACACTGGTAATAGGGAAAGCAAATCCACACGCAATAATCAGTCTAGTGCACTAAAAGTACTTGCACATGTATGGACTACGCTTGAGTTCAAAGCGTGCGAACGCCCAAAAAACATAAAAATAAAAATAAAAAATAACAACAGATAAAGATCCAGCTAACAAGAACTAAACATTTACGAAGTTATAAACACAACTAAAGTTAAGAAAAACGAGCATGGTTTGGTATGTGAAGAGACCATAAATGTTTGGAAAAGTTAATTATGAATGGAGGCGTCTCTGGAAAGCGAAGAAGAGAAAAACCATGTGGAGGACCATGTCGAGATGTGGCAGATAATGTACAAACGATAACCACAGCTGCAGAACATTTCCAAAAAATGTTATCGGGGCGAGATACGGCGCAGTATACACAATGGGATTGTAATGATGGGTTTGTACCTATCGTGTTACAACAATCTTAGTTACAACAATCTGACTAACCGTATATACGCAGCTTAATCATATTTCCCCCCCCCCCCCCCCCCAATTCCCTCAACTTCTATCCATGTTTGTGGTTGGGGCTGCTCCAGAGGTTTAACGCGCTTAAACTTCCACTGACGACCGCGACGTTCCATAAACCGGTAGGTTGAACTTAAATGTTGACTTGTCGTTCTTGACTTGGGGACGTAAATTACAAGTACCTCAGAGATCAGAGTGTGATGGCCTAAAGGCTAGAGTGAGGTGGGGGTGGGGGAGGGTGGCTTTGGTAGTAGAGAAAAATAATGTTCAAGAAAAATCAGTTTAGTGTACTCATTAGTAGTACCAACTATTGGTTCTACAGGGTGTATTTTTAATGACTGTGCAGTGTTTGAAAATATTGCCGATCCAAGTTTTGTATTCGCCTTCTGTAAAGTTCATTTAACATAATAGGTAAATACAAAACTTGGACCGGCAATATTTTCAAACACTGCACAGTCATTAACAATACACCCTAATGTAGCATGTCTGTGGACTACTCCGAGGAAAGACCAGACGGACATATAATCAGATTGCTACTGGTGGCATTAGCATTGAGACTTTTCGCTAGCTGTTGCAGATGGGAGACCGAGTGCTGTGTTGTTGGTACTTGACTCAACTCAACTCCAACCTTTGAGTTCAAATCTTGGAATGGTGGATATTTGTTACAGTTATTTACAAAATGTTACAATGAGATTCAACATGTTACAGTGAGATACAACATGTTATAGTAAGATACATGTCACACTGAGATACCACATTTTACACTGAGATGCAACATGCTACAGTGAGTTTGAACGTGTTGCAATGATGTACAACATTTTACAGTGAGATACAGCGTGTACAGTGATATACAACATGTTACAGTGAGGTAAACATGTTACAGTGAGATACAATATGTTACAATGAGATACAACATGTTACAGTGAGATACATGTTACACTGAGATACAACATGTTATAGTGAGATACATGTCACACTGAGATACAACATGTTACACTGAGATGCAACATGCTACAGTGAGTTTGAACGTGTTGCAATGATGTACAACATTTTACAGTGAGATGCAACGTGTTACAGTGATATACACCATGTTACAGTGAGATAAACATGTTACAGTGAGATAAATCATGTTACACTGAGATACATGTTACTCTGAGATACATGTTACACTGAGATACATGTTACACTGAGATACAACATGTTACACGGAGTTACAACATGTTACACTGAGATACAACATGTTACACGGAGCTACAACATGTTACACGGAGAAACACCATGTTACACGGAGTTACAACATGTTACATTGAGATACAACATGTTACACGGAGTTACAACATGTTACACTGAGATACAACATGTTACAGTGAGATACAACATGTTACACTGAGATACGTCATGTTACACTGATATTCAACATGTTACACGGAGATACAAGATGTTACACAGAGATACAACATGCTACAATGAGATACATCATGTCATTGTTGACAAGAACATTCAGGAAGTCTGAATGGTGGAGTGGTTATACTGCCTGTCTCGCACTCCCAAGTTGTTGGTTCGATTCCTATTCACAAATGCAGTTTTCTCAAGGATTTCGGGGGCGGGGGGGGGGGGGGGAGGGGGGGGGGGAATGTCTCTGGTGCTACTGAGTTCGTGCTCTGCGCGACGTTTCGACAGGCCGCCCTGTGGAAAGAGATCAAGTCAAATGGGATAAAACCTGGAACAATAAAGTCGGATCCGTAGCTCCAGTGACGATCCCCAGGTGTCTCCAAGAAAACTGCACCCCTGAACCGAATGACTTGGCTCGGAATCGAATGCGCAACACTTGGAGTTCAAGGCGGGCGGCTTAACAACTTCGCCTCGGAGAATCCCCCAGCCCCTCTCCCCTCACCTTGAATTATAAACAACCTTTATTATCGAATCTGTCTCATCATCATCAAGTGCCGTGCCGGCTGACGTAGGCGTTCATGGCTGTCCATAGATCTCGGTCTTTGGTTTTCTGGATCAACTCTGCTGCTGATATTCCTCCATGCCACCGTCTCAATCCATCCAGCATCACTTCTCTTGGTCTACCTCTGCCTCTCTTCCCCTCGATCTTTCCAGTTGTTACGATGTTCTCCAATGCCTCTCTTCTCATCACATGACCGAGGAAAGCTGTTTGTCTCTGTCTTATTGTTGTATATAATGTTCTAGTTTCATTAGCCTGTTTCAGGCAGTCGTCGTTAGTTACTCTGGCAGTCCAAGGAATTCGCAACATTCGTCTCAGGAACCACATCTCTGTTGCTTCTAATTTCTTCTAAATTTGTTCATTTACATTCCAAGATTCACTGCCATACAGCAAAACCTTTTCTACATAGCATTTCAGCACTCTCTTTCTTACATTCAGTGATAGTGACTTATTGCATAAGATACTCTTCATTTTCTTAAATGCGGCTTTTGCCTGCCCTATTCTGCTTCTAATCTCTGTTGTACATCTTCCATCTGATGTTATAAATGCCCCTAGGTATCTAAAATTATCAACTTGGTTAAGGATTTTCCCTTCTATTTCTATGTCACATTTTGGTGTCACCATTTTCTTTGATATTACCATTGTTACTGTTTTCTTGATATTCAAGGAGAATCCTTTCCTTGCACTCTCTGTTACTACAACGTCTAATAATTGTTGTAGGTCTGTTGAATTATCCGCCACCAATACTGTGTCATCTGCATAGCGTATATTATTTATATTATAACCTCCAACTAGTATTCCTGGCATCTCTTTGATCTCTCTCATTATTACTTCGCTATACAGGGAGAAAAGATCTGGTGACAAGACACACCCTTGTCGTACTCCTAGCTTTATCTGTTCGTAACTACCCTCTTTATTTCCCATTTTAATTGCTGCTACTTGGTTCCAGTAAATATTCTTTATTATTCTTAAATCTTTTCCATCCGTGTTGATATCTTCCAGCATTTTAATCAGTTCATCATGTTTTACTTTATCAAATGCCTTAGTATAATCTATGAAGCACAAATATATGTCTCTCTGTTTCTCTATTGACCTTTCTATTAGTGTCCGTAATGTATAAATTGCATGGTTTGTGCCCTTTCCTTCCACAAATCCATACTGTTCTTCACTAATTTCCATTTTTATTTTCTTTTTGGTTCTTCTCATTATGATTCTGAGTAGAAGCTTAGTGATATGGTTTATAAGGTTAATTGTACGAAAATCTTCACAATCAATTGCTCCTGGTTTTTTGGGTATAGCTATAAATACAGATTTCAGCATATCACTGGGTAAATATCCACTGCTGTAAATATCATTCAACATTTTGGTTAATATATCTACTCCAAATTCTCCCAATACTTCTAATTCTTCTATTGTGATTTCATCTGGCCCAGCTGTTTTTCCTTTCTTCATACGTTTCATAGCGTCAGCGACTTCTTCTTTCAGAATAGGTGGACCTTCTAAGTTACTATCTTCTGTTAATTATTCCCTTTCTCCTTCATATAATTCTCTTATATACTCATTCCACCTCTTCATTATAGCATCTTCCTCTAATATTATCTTTCCTGTTTTTGATTTCAAACACCCTGTATTTATTCTTATTTTTCTTCCTGTAAGGTCACTGATTTGTCTGTGCATATTTTTTGTATCTTTAATGGAATTTAATTCAATTTTTTTGCATTGCTCGTTTAACCAACTTTCTTTAGCCTTCCCACATTTATCTTTTATTTCTTTATTTATCTTAGCGTATTCTTGTTTGTCATTTTTACTCTGTTTTCTTTTGTCCATCAGTTTTAAGATATCTTCATTCATCCATTTTTTCTTAGCTATTTTGCCTCTCTCCGGTAATACTTCTTTGCTAGTTTGATGAATGGAGTCCCTTAACATTTCCCATTGTTCATCTATACTCTGTATTTTAGTTATTGCATTGTACCTATTTTTCACAGTCACTCTGTATTGTTCTTGCATTTCTTTATCTATTTTCAGAACCTCTTTATTAAGACTCATGTTCTTAACCATTTTTTTCCCTCTCTTTAATCTTACTTGTATTTGTCCACATAGTGGTACATGATCACTATTACAGTCAGCACCAAGCATTGTCTTTACATTAATTAAAGCATTTCTAAATCTTTTATTAAATAGTATGTAGTCAATTTGGTTGCGTATTTTCTTATCAGGGCTTATCCATGTGTACAGTCGTCTTTTATGGTGTTT
>JACEFZ010011003.1:0-22606 GCA_014155875.1 Cepaea nemoralis | reverse complement strand
AGACTGACACTGTGGCCTTCGGGGGACTCGCCAAAGATGGTACATTAAATATCTCGGTGGACTCAGCCTAAGAATGGTAACTGAATATCTTGGGTTGACTCCCTAAATGGTACACTGAAATTCTTCGGTGGACTCAGCCTAAGAATGGTACACTGAAATATCTTCGGTGGACTCAGCCTAAGAATGGTTCACTGAAATATCTTCGGTGGACCCAGCCTAAGAATGGTTCACTGAAATATCTTGGGTGGACTCAGCCTAAGAATGGTTCACTGAAATATCTTGGCAATGTTTGTTTGCGTTCGCTCGCTTTGGACTCAAGCGTAGTCCATACACGTGATACTACTTCTAGTGCAATGGGATGATTTTTGTGTGTGGATTAGCTTTCCCTATTACCAGTGTCCCTCGACACCAGGTGCACCCACTCCGACTTCTGAGGTATTTGTAATTTACGTCCCCAAGTCACGGAAGAGAAGTCAACATTTTAATCAAGGCAAGCAATGTAATATTGACCATATCGACTTCAGATTGGTCTACAAAAATACTGGGCGAGCATTATATACTCAATAAGGCCCAGGGTCCGTAAAAGGGCCCTTTGCTTTACCCCTCACCTGTGGAGGGCGGACACGCCATGGACCAGGCTGACATTCTGAATGCTCTACGAGAAGTAAGACTTTTGTGAGAACCATGTGATGACGGTGAATCTACACCATGGCCAGACTGCGAGAACAGCAATTAAAAAGAGGGGTGGCCAACAGAACACTACGCGGAAGCCAAAGAAGTTTTATAAACCAACACAGAATGGCGTCGTTAGCCGCTACACGCTTCGGGATTTGCTGGGAGGGATCCAAGCACTTATGGACTGAATAGTCCGATGGCAAAGGATGATCTGTCGACTAACTAACTAACTAATCTCACCTGGAGCCACAGAAATAGCATGAAGACTACATGTACAGGCATTGATTAGCACTAAGATGGAAAGGAAAGAAATATGGATCAAAGGAGAAACCACCCGGAAACATTGCAAGCTATAGAGACATTGACATTCGAAATGTTTTACAAATTCATCCGGGTTCATAGGTCAAACCAGTTGAAAATATGTACCAGGAAATGTTGTGTGAAGTAAAGGCGGCTGTCGTGACACTGACCACACCGCGAATGTGCCGATTGGGCCATACAAATATTGAACTAGCACCATATACCCAACATGTTTTATGAAGTGGAAAGGATTTTTGACTGTTTAGTTTACATTAAGTCAGACTTCCTGTTTTATTCTATTAGCGCCAAATGTTGGGAGGAGTTAATCAAATCCAACACTATACATTGTGCCAACGGCTTCGGGCGGAGAAGCGCAATTGGGAGGGTACAAGCTTGATGTCTCCGTGGCGAAGTGGTCAAGCCATCTGACTCGGGTTCCGATGGTTGTGGGTTCGATCCCAGGCTACGTCTTTCGGTTCACGAGTGCATTTTTCTCGGAGACTCCTGAGGGTCGTCGCCGGAGCTACGGAGTTCGTGCTTTGTGCGATGCTTTCTGCAGGTCGCCCTGCAGAAAGAGACCAAGCCATATGGGATAAAACCCGGGGCAATGAAGTCGATCCTCTCGACTTGTAAGACTTTTTTAAATTAAACATAGTCAAGATGATTTGGGCACGTTAAGAGGATAAACTAGACAATATCGTGATACCTGACACATTTGAAGGCAAAGGAGCAAAGGGACGGCACAGATACCTGGATGACTTGGCCACACGCACACGGGACAAAGCACAGACTCTGATGACTGTGTTAGATGACGGACTTTGCCCACCCACACTTACGGGCACGGCACATGATCATGATGATCCGCAAACCACCGTTTCATGTACGTTTGGCCGCGGTGCCCTAAGGGGTACAATAACCTTCCATTGGAATGTTCGCACGGATGTACATCCGATGCTATCTGTGACACACGGCCATGGGTATTGATACATTATATATTTGTGAAAGCCGGTCAGCGAGTAAACCTCCGTGGATGGGCATACTGCGACAAGTTTGTGCTGCCGCCATTCTGTCCCCGTGTATACAAAACATATTCAGATGTCAGTGTAAACAACCAATGAACTTCAGGCTTTGTGGGAATTCACACGCGTTTGAGATTCCAGGGGCTTTAAAAATAACACAATCGCACCCCCCTCCCCCACATATACAATGTAGATATAGGTAGGTTATATGTTGTTCAATTAAAGACGTGCTTCTTCTTCTTCTTCTTACTCTGAGTACTGCTCTAATTCTCATTCTTACTCTCAGTATTGCTCTTCTTCTCCTTCATCTTCTTCTCCTTATTCTTCCTTGTCTTCCTCATTTTCTTCCCCTTCCGCCTCTTCTTCTTCCTCCTCTTCTCCCCCTTCTCCCCTGCCGTCTGTGCAGAATAGCAATACCATGGTAAGACAGCACCACCAATGCGGAGCTCGTGAAGCAAACTAAGAGATTCCAGTGATCACAGAAATGAGGAGAACCCGCTGATGGTGCATGGAACAATCCGAGAACAAAAGTTAACAGCATACTAAGGAAACCAATTAATAATGTACACAGAAAGTCCCTCCTCTGGAAACCACAAATTGAAATAAATAGATGAAGACGTAAAAACACACAAGAAGGGAATTAGAGACGGAGGTGAATAGTTTGGGGAGGGCATGGATCAAGCTGCAGGAGACAGCAAAGGTTGAGAGGACTTCACGTAGCCTGGCTCAGGGATAGAGTCCATCTGGGGATAAAGTTTTAAAAAAAAACAAACAGCAGCAGCAGCAAAAGAAGAAGATGCTGATTAGAAGAAGAAGAAGAAGAAGAAGAAGAAGAAGAAGAAGAAGAAGAAGAAGAGAAGAAGAATGAACTTATTCAGCTCAGAGGCGGACGCAAACACTCCAGTAAGAACTTTTATCTATCGCCTGACAGGTAAAAACTCACCGCTGTAGAGTTATCTTACCTTTATTACCCTCGGTGAATTCTCCGCAGTTCCCACGGATGGTAAAGTCAAACATCGTCAAACTGGGTCACACATTAAAGTGGGACAGGAAGGTGAAAGATACACAACACTGGAGGGAAGCTGTCAGGTCAAAGGGCGCTGTGCAGCGGGCGATGTCCGTGTTGTTATTGTACGGCCTTGGGTTTCGGTAGTCAGAAGCGTGTGTGTGTGTATGTTGTGTGTGGTGTGTGTGTGTGTGTGTGCGTGTGTGGTGTGTGTGTGTGTGTGTGTGCGTGCGTGCGCGGGAGAGTGTGCGCGCATGTTTGAGAAAGGATGCTGCCAAAGTAAAAGTAATCTCTTAGAAGCTGACGTGGCTCAGAGACTAGCACATTAGCCTGCTGAAGCTGGGATCATTTGATAGAATTCCAAACAAAATGCGGAATTTCTTTTTGTAAATTTGCTTACGTTCACGGGTCGACGCAACCTAAAAAGGGTACCAGTTTTCTTGATAAAAATGGGTCATGCCTGATATTTACCAGATCACCCACTGAGAGCCTATTGGTCCATAAATGTGGTGCAAGCATCTTATACCTAGATCCCTCACAGTGTGAAAAGGTGTTCCTTTTTTTAAAACCTTAGAACGATGCATATCAAGAAGATAAGGGGCACAAAGGTATTGACATTGTAAAAGATGTGAACATCAAAGAGAATTGGCTCAATGGCAACACCAAGTCTCAGAAACTGAAACAAACTGATGATATTAAACATCACAGTGGCGGCCAGCATGGCAGAATGGGGAAAAGCCCTGTTTCCGGTTTAGCTGATACCGAAGCAGCGGGTTCAAACCCTAGACGGTTCAGTTGGACTAAGATGCTGACTTATCGTCCTTGATTTGGAACCGTAAATTACAAGGCCTTCAGTGGTCGGAGTTGGTTCGCCTGATGGAGAGGGTCATTGATAATTCATTCATTCATTCAGTAGCATGTCCTTTGCAGAACCTCGCTCCCATAACAACCTTCCGGAAAACCTCTCGATCATAAGCAAGATGTCCCGCGTCCGATACACCCATCTGGAGATCATCCGCCACATTCTGCACCCATCTTCTCTTTGGCCTTCCTCTTCCTCTCTTCCCAGGCATATACCCCTCCATTATTGTTCTCTCCAAACTTTCGTGACGTTTCAAGTGACCAAAATATTTCAATTTTCTTTGTTTTAATAGGGAATAATCATTGATAATAGGGAACGTTAATCCACATGCAAAAATCAGTTAAGTGGACTAGAAGTATTCGCATGTGTAAAGACTATGTTTGAGTTCAAAACGAGAGAACGCAAAATAATAATAATAATAATAATAATAATAATAATAATAATAATAATAATAATATTAATAATAAAAATAAAATAAACAATACAATGAATTAGAAACAAATTCTCGAAATATCGCCAACCAAAAATAGGAAAAATACTTAAATTCTATAAGATCTGAACAATGAACAAAACTAGCTCATAGTCAATATCGCATCACAGAAACTAAAATACGTTGGCCATATTAACTGATTCAGTGACAAACAAATAAAGTAGGTTTGGTCCAAATATGGTCCACAATCAAATGGACAAGTATTATAATGTGAATGTTCGCTCACTGAGCATTGAAACTGCGAAAGAAACAACGAAATAAAACAAATGACACGATAACCGTAGTATGGCGATATATCGCCCTTCTGCCCAAATGGGAGATCACATGTGTCGATATATTATCCGTCGGCACTGAATCTTGGAAAGGACAGTCACGGAAAGCATGGTTCTGGGAAGCAAAGGGCAGTCAACACGAAGGCGGGCACGGGACATTAAAGACACCCTGGGGGAAGCACATGAGGCAGAGGAACTGGGAAACGATCGACATCCTATCCGGCTTGGTTGTGATGGGAAACAGTGATCTACACCGATGGGTCAGTAGTGAGAAACACGTAGGGGTTGGGGTTTCATTCGCGAAGGCTAATGGACGATGCTTGAAAAAGGAGAGTATGGCATATGAGACTACGACCTCCAGCATGAGCATGGAAGGTGGAAGCAGCAACAGCGGCATTCCGGTGGTTAGAGGAGACTAATGCAATACACACTGCATTCATTGAGGAATCAAGGAGTATGCTTAGTAAGGTGAAGAAAGGAATGTTTCGTGTGGAATGGCTATCCTCGCTTCAGAGGTCACAGATTTTAAGAATTGTATAGATTTTTTTTTTGCCCTGGCCATGCCGGAGTGCGGGGGGAATGAACTGGTTGATGGGCTGGCAGGGAATGCACCCCTTTGTGGTAGATTACTTATGGACAAGGCAGAGGTGATCGAGCGCCTGCAGGACCAGGTGGAGTAGGTTGGGGAGAAGACTGAGAACCTGTATGTGGAAAGAATGAGATGGCGGTGCACTGGCAGTGGTTCTGGTAGAATCTCAAAACTGAGAGGGAAGACCAAGAGAACTTTCAATCAGATAGCGGTGGGAACGATTAGTAGTATGACTCTTCGCTGACTGTTGAACGAGGGGACGGGGCGCGTAAGAGATTGTCATGAGTGCAGTGACATCGTTTCTTGGCTCAACTCAACTCTGTGATGGGAGGCAGTTGAATAAAGAACCCGCTGGCGATGTCGACTCTCGTGGTTGGCTACGGGAGGGAACGAATGACCACCCGTTCCTCCATGCACTAAGCCCTATACCGTGGTTCTCAAAACAGGGGAGCTGCGTGGTCTCAAGGTATGGTGTCCGCCTCGAGTGCTGGAGGTCCCGAGTTCAAGCTCCAGTGAGGGCCGGGATTTTTTCACGTGGACTTCTAGTAACAAAATTTCCCCTGGTCTCTGGGTAGTGAGATCGGACGCCCGTGTGTATTGTTGCGCACGTAAAAAAATCCCTTGGCAGTTGGAAATCGAAAAAGAGTAGCCTAACGGCGCTGCCCGGGCAAAATTTCGAGTTAAAAATCTACCCAAAGTATTTCAGGATCCTCGCCGGTGCTACGGAATTCGTGCACTGAGCTGAGATTCTCCGAACACAGGCTTGAGTTAGGAGTAGAACGGAGCATTTATGGGTTACACTCGTGTGCTGTGATGTTGATCCGTCGACTAAACTAAACTAAACATACACCCACGCAGATTCCGACAAAGGGGACTTTTAAACAAAATGTCCGCGTGGCTGAGAGGTTTAACATCTTAACCTTTCTATTCTGACGAAGTAGAAGTGGGATCGTTACACACGCCAGTCACTTGTCCTTAAATACTGACTTCTGGTTCGGAAAGCAATGGCAAGTTACTGAACGAAAATTGCCAAGTCAACCACACACAAACAATAAGGACTGGAAGTGGTCGCTAACTCCCCCCAAAACACATGCGATATGCAACATGATG
The DNA here is from genome assembly GCA_014155875.1 of Cepaea nemoralis. Taxonomy (NCBI): domain Eukaryota; kingdom Metazoa; phylum Mollusca; class Gastropoda; order Stylommatophora; family Helicidae; genus Cepaea; species Cepaea nemoralis. The sequence continues at coordinate 16,283 of JACEFZ010011003.1, read as the reverse complement.
ATGATGATGATGATGATGATGATGATGATGATGATGATGATGATGATGATGATGATGATGATGATGATGATGATGATCATCATCATCATGTGACTGGCCAGAATTATGAGTGCAGAATTTTTTGGGGAAGTACAAATTGTATGTTCCTTGAAGTTGGAGGAACTAAAATGAAAAGGTCCGGGAAGATTAACCCGGTCAACAAATGCCCGCAGAAGTCGGATGTGTCGGCCTAACGGCGCAAGAACGCAGCTCTGCTGTAAACAGGCACAACGCAATCACGTCCGAAAAAAACAACTCCGGATGAATGCGGAAGAAGCAGAAGAAATGTAAAGGTTATTAGTGCTGTTTGAGAATCCATGAAATACGAAAGTCCTTACTGATCAACTCACTTCTTGTTTGGACCTTTGCTATATTCCACTCTCGTTGTGTGGACCTTTGCTATATTCCACATTTCTTGAATGGACCTTTGCTATACTCCACTCTTCTTGTTTGAACCTTTGCTATATTTCACTCCTCTTGACCAAACAGGCAAACCTGTGCCAGATGACCAATGTTGGTTCAAGCAGTTGGAACAATAAAGCTGAGATTGGTTGTCTGTTGTTCTAGCCAGCCAACTGTCTGTCAGACTGACAAGGGACGCATCAATCACACGGATGAACAATAGCCTTGTGGGCAGGGGGATCACCGGGTTGAACAATAGCCTTGCTGGAAGGGGAATCATGAAGTTGAACATTATTGTTGTTGTTGTTGTTGTTGTTGTTTGTTGTTCTTCTTCTTCTTCTTCTTCTTCTTCTTCTTCTTCTTCTCCATCCTCCTTTCTCTCCTTCACCAAGGGAGATCAGGTTACCATTTACTTGAGGTCTCTCTCAGTCACTCTATCTCACTCACCCTATCTTTCACAATAACTCGATCTGTCTCTCTCACTTTATCTCTCTCATTCATTCTGTCCGCTTCTCTTATTCTATCCTCCTCAATCACTCTATCCCCCTCACTCACTCTATCCCCCTCACTCACTCATCTCTCTCACTCCGCTCTATCCCCCTCACTCACTCTAGTCCCCCTCACTCACCTCTATCCCCCTCACTCAATCCATCTCTCTCACTCGCTCTATCCCCCTCACTCACATCATCTCTCTCACTCGCTCTATCCCCCTCACTCACTCATCTCTCTCACTCGCTCTATCCCCCTCACTCACTCTATCCCCCTCACTCACTCATCTCTCTCACTCGCTCTATCCCCCTCACTCACTCATCTCTCTCACTCGCTCTATCCCCCCTCACTCACTCTATCCCCCTCACTCACTCATCTCTCTCACTCCCTCTATCCCCCTCACTCACTCTATCCCCCTCACTCACTCATCTCTCTCACTCGCTCTATCCCCCTCACTCACTCATCTCTCTCACTAGCTCTATCCCCCTCACTCACTCATCCCTCTCACTCGCTCTATCCCCCTCACTCACTCTATCCCCCTCACTCACTCATCTCTCTCACTCACTCTATCCTCCTCACTCACTCATCTCTCTCACTCACTCTATACTCCTCACTCACTCTATCCCCCTCACTCACTCTATCCCCCTCACTCACTCTATCCCCCTCACTCACTCTATCCCCCTCACTCACTCTATCCCTCTCACTCACTCATCTCTCTCACTCACTCTATCCCCCTCACTCACTCATCTCTCTCACTCACTCTATCCCCCTCACTCACTCTATCCCCCTCACTCACTCTATCCCCCTCACTCACTCTTTATCCCCCTCACTCACCCCCCCCCCCCCCCCCCCCCCCCCCCCCCCCCCCCCCCCCCCCCCCCCCCATCCCCCTCACTCACCCCCCATCTCTCTCACTCACTCTATCCCCCTCACTCACTCATCTCTCTCACTCACTTATCTCTCTCACTCACTCTATCCCCCTCACTCACTCTATCCCCTCACTCACTCTATCCCCCTCACTCACTCTATCCCCTCACTCACTTATCCCCCTCACTCACTCTATCCCCTCTCACTCACTCTATCCCCCTCACTCATTCATCTCTCTCACTCACTCATCTCTCTCACTATCATCTCTCTCACTCACTCATCTCTCTCACTCACTCTATCCCCCTCACTCACTCATCCCTCACTCACTCATCTCCTCACTCACTCATCCCTCACTCACTCATCTCTCTCCTCACTCATCTCTCTCACTCACTCATCTCTTCACTCACTCATCTCTCTCACTCACTCTATCCCCCCTCACTCACTCATCTCTCTCACTCACTCTAATCCCCCTCACTCACTCATCTCTCTCTTGCACTCACTCATCTCTCTCACTCACTCTATCCCCCTCACTCACTCATCTCTCTCACGTCACTCATCCTCTCACTGGGCAACTCACTCTATCCATCACCTCACTCACTCACTCATCCTCTCACTCACTCACGTCTCTCTCATCTCACTCATCTCTCTCTCACTCACTCAATCCTCTCCTCCCTCACTCATCTCTCTCACTCACTCATATCCCCTCACTCACTCATCTCTCTCACTCACTCATCTCTCTCACTCACGCATCTTCTCTCACTCACGCACTCTCTCACTCACTCTATCCCCCTCACTCACTCATCTCTCTCACTCACCGTCCATCTCTCTCACTCACTCAGTTCTCTCACTCACTCATCTCTCTCACTCACTCATCTCTCTCACTCACTCATCTCTCTCACTCACTCTATCCCCCTCACTCACTCATCTCTCTTACTCACTCATCTCTCTCACTCAATCATCTCTCTCACTCACTCATCTCTCTCACTCACTCACCCACTCACTCTATCTCACTCATCTCTCTCCTCACTCACTCTATCCCCCTCACTCACTCATCTCTCTCACTCACTCATCTCTCTCACTCACTCTATCCCCTCACTCACTCTATCCCCTCACTCACTCATCTCTCTCACTCACTCTATCCCCTCACTCACTCATCTCTCTCACTCACTCATCTCTCTCTCACTCATCCCTCACTCACTCATCTCTCTCACTCACTCTATCCCCCTCACTCACTCATCTCTCTCACTCACTCATCTCTCTCACTCACTCATCTCTCTCACTCACTCTATCCCCCTCACTCACTCATCTCTCTCTCACTCACTCATCTCTCTCACTCACTCATCTCTCTCACTCACTCATCTCTCTCACTCACTCTATCCCTCACTCACTCATCTCTCTCACTCACTCTATCCCCCTCACTCACTCATCTCTCTCACTCACTCATCTCTCTCACTCACTCTATCCCCCTCACTCACTCTATCCCCCTCACTCACTCATCTCTCTCACTCACTCTATCCCCCTCACTCACTCATCTCTCTCACTCACTCATCTCTCTCACTCACTCATCTCTCTCACTCACTCATCTCTCTCACTCACTCTATCCCCCTCACTCACTCATCTCTCTCACTCACTCATCTCTCTCACTCACTCATCTCTCTCACTCACTCTATCCCCCTCACTCACTCACTCATCTCTCTCACTCACTCATCTCTCTCACTCACTCATCTCTCTCACTCACTCATCTCTCTCACTCACTCTATCCCCCTCACTCACTCATCTCTCTCACTCACTCATCTCTCTCACTCACTCATCTCTCTCACTCACTCATCTCTCTCACTCACTCATCTCTCTCACTCACTCTATCCCCCTCACTCACTCATCTCTCTCACTCACTCATCTCTCTCACTCACTCATCTCTCTCACTCACTCATCTCTCTCACTCACTCATCTCTCTCACTCACTCATCTCTCTCACTCACTCTATCCCCCTCACTCACTCATCTCTCTCACTCACTCATCCCCTCTCACTCACTCATCTCTCTCACTCACTCATCTCTCTCACACACTCATCTCTCTCACTCACTCATCTCTCTCACTCACTCATCTCTCTCACTCACTCATCTCTCTCACTCACCTCTATCCCCCTCACTCACTCATCTCTCTCACTCATCTCTCTCTCACTCACTCTCTCATCTCTCCTCCTCACTCTCTCTCACTCACTCATCTCTCTCACTCACTCTATCCCCCTCACTCACTCTATCCCCTCACTCACTCATCTCTCTCACTCACTCTATCCCCCTCACTCCTCATCTCTCTCACTCACTCATTCTCTCTCACTCACTCTCTCCTCACTCACTCATCTCTCTCACTCACTCTATCCCCCTCACTCACTCATCTCTCTCACTCACTCATCTCTCTCACTCACTCATCTCTCTCACTCACTCATCTCTCTCACACACTCATCTCTCTCACTCACTCATCTCTCTCACTCACTCATCTCTCTCACTCACTCATCTCTCTCACTCACTCTATCCCCCTCACTCACTCATCTCTCTCACTCACTCATCTCTCTCACTCACTCATCTCTCTCACCTCTCTCACTCACTCATCTCTCTCACTCACTCATCCCCTCACTCACTCATCCCTCACTCACTCATCTCTCTCACTCACTCTATCCCCCTCACCCCATCCTCTCTCACTTTCTCTCACTCACTCATCTCTCTCACCTCACTCATCTCTCTCACTCACTCTATCCCCCTCACTCACTCATCTCTCTCACTCACTCATCTCTCTCACTCACTCATCCCTCACTACTCATCTCTCTCACTCACTCTATCCCCCTCACTCACTCATCTCTCTCACTCACTCATCTCTCTCACTCACTCATCTCTCTCCTCACTCACCCCCTCACTCCCATCTCTCTCACTCACTCATCTCTCTCACTCACTCATCTCTCTCAATCACTCATCTCTCTCACTCACTCATCTCTCTCACTCACTCTATCCCCCTCACTCACTCATCTCTCTCACTCACTCATCTCTCTCACTCACTCATCTCTCTCACTCACTCATCTCTCCTCACTCACTCATCCCCCTCACTCACTCACTCTCTCACTCACTCATCTCTTCACTCACTCATCCCCTCTCACTCACTCATCTCTCTCACTCACTCATCCCCTCACTCACTCATCTCTCTCACTCACTCATCTCTCTCACTCACTCTATCCCTCTCACTCACTCATCTCTCTCACTCACTCATCTCTCTCACTCACTCATCTCTCTCACTCACTCATCTCTCTCACTCACTCTATCCCCTCACTCACTCATCTCTCTCACTCACTCATCTCTCTCACTCACTCATCCCCCTCACTCACTCATCTGTCTCACTCACTCATCTCTCTCACTCACTCATCTCTCTCACTCACTCATCTCTCTCACTCACTCTATCCCCTCACTCACTCATCTCTCTCACTCACTCACCTCTCTCACTCACTCTATCCCCCTCACTCACTCTATCCCCATCACTCACTCATCTCTCTCACTCACTCATCTCTCTCACTCACTCTATCCCCCTCACTCACTCATCTCTCTCACTCACTCATCTCTCTCACTCACTCATCTCTCTCACTCACTCATCTCTCTCACTCACTCATCTCTCTCACTCACTCTATCCCCTCACTCACTCATCTGCCCTCACTCACTCATCTCTCTCACTCACTCATCTCTCTCACTCACTCTATCCCCCTCACTCACTCATCTCTCTCACTCACTCATCTCTCTCACTCACTCATCTCTCTCACTCACTCTATCCCCCTCACTCACTCATCTCTCTCACTCACTCATCTCTCTCACTCACTCTATCCCCCTCACTCACTCATCTCTCTCACTCACTCTATCCCCCTCACTCACTCTACCCCCCTCACTCACTCATCTCTCTCACTCACTCATCTCTCTCACTCACTCTATCCCCCTCACTCACTCATCTCTCTCACTCACTCTATCCCCCTCACTCACTCATCTCTCTCACTCACTCTATCCCCCTCACTCACTCATCTCTCTCACTCACTCTATCCCCCTCACTCACTCATCTCTCTCACTCACTCATCTCTCTCACTCACTCTATCCCCCTCACTCACTCATCTCTCTCACTCACTCTATCCCCCTCACTCACTCATCTCTCTCACTCACTCATCTCTCTCACTCACTCTATCCCCCTCACTCACTCATCTCTCTCACTCACTCTATCCCCTCACTCACTCATCTCTCTCACTCACTCATCTCTCTCACTCACTCTATCCCCCTCACTCACTCATCCCCCTCACTCACTCATCTCTCTCACTCACTCATCTCTCTCACTCACTCTATCCCCCTCACTCACTCATCTCTCTCACTCACTCATCTCTCTCACTCACTCATCTCTCTCACTCACTCTATCCCCCTCACTCACTCATCTCTCTCACTCACTCATCTCTCTCACTCACTCTATCCCCCTCACTCACTCATCTCTCTCACTCACTCATCTCTCTCACTCACTCATCTCTCTCACTCACTCTAGTCCCCTCACTCACTCATCTCTCTCACTCACTCACTCTCTCACTCACTCATCTCTCTCACTCACTCATCTCTCTCACTCACTCATCTGTCTCACTCACTCATCTGTCTCACTCACTCATCTCTCTCACTCACTCTATCCCCCTCACTCACTCATCTCTCTCACTCACTCATCTCTCTCACTCACTCATCTCTCTCACTCACTCTATCCCCTCACTCACCTCATCTCTCTCACTCACTCATCTCTCTCACTCACTCATCTCTCTCACTCACTCATCTCTCTCACTCACTCATCTGTCTCACTCACTCATCTCTCTCACTCACTCATCTCTCTCACTCACTCTATCCCCCTCACTCACTCATCTCTCTCACTCACTCATCTCTCTCACTCACTCATCTCTCTCACTCACTCATCTCTCTCACTCACTCTATCTTTCTCACCACGTATGTGTTCTGCTATATCTGCTTTCTTTAAACAGAGATGGAAAGAGAGATAAAGAGATTGAGAGATGGAGAGAGAGAGAAAGAGAGAGAGATGGAGAGAGAAAGAGATGAGGAGAGAGCACTCGACTTAGCGGGAGACAGACAGGGAGAGAGGGAGTGGGGGAGAGAGTTAGTGGGAGACTGACGAAGAAAGGTAGAGTGTCAGAGAGTGGAATACAGACAAGGACAGAGAGATAGACAAAGATAGAAAGAGAGAGAGAGAGATAGATAGAGAGAGAGAGAGAGAGAAAGAGAGAGATATAGATGGAGAGAGAGATAGAGATGGAGAGAGAAAGAGATGGGGAGAGAGCACTCGACTTAGCGGGAGACAGACAGGGAGAGAGGGAGTGGGGGAGAGAGTTAGTGGGAGACTGACGAAGAAAGGTAGAGTGCCAGAGAGTGGAATACAGACAAGGACAGAGAGATAGAAAAAGATAGAAAGAGAGAGAGAGAGAGAGAGAGAGGAGAGAGAGAGAGAGAGAGAGAGAGACAGACAGACAGACAGACAGACAGACAGACAGACAGACAGACAGACAGACGCTTTGAGATAGAGTGAGAAAGACAGACGAGGGGAAAGAGAGAATATGTGAGAGGTAGACTGCAAGAGACAGACGAGAGATGTGAGAGTTAGAGTGAGAGATCAGACCATAAGAGAGAGAGAGAGAGAGAGAGAGAGAGAGAGAGAGAGAGAGAGAGAGAGAGAAGGAGAGAGAGAGGGGGGGAAGTAAGGGAGTTTGAGACAGACAGATAGGTGAGAACGGAGGTGGTGGGGGGGGGGGGGTAAACTGAGAGAGAGAGACAGACGAAGGGGAGAAAGAGAAAGACTGAGAGATAAACATACGAGAAGAGAGAGGGGAGAAACATACACACACACACACACACTCACACACGCGCGAGCGCGCACACACACACACACAGAAAGGGGGGGGGGGGGAGGGAGCTTAAGGCAGAAAAAGAATGAGAGAGACTTACTTAAAGAGAGGGAACAAGGTGATGAGTCAGAGAAACTATAATTCCCTGGGTTTGTTATTGGAAGCAGAAGTTCTGGGCTAAAGATAACAAAAGCGCAACGGATGCCATGAATGAGAGCAGTAGCGGGGGAGGGGTTAACCAAGGTCGCCATCTCTATTGCCGCTACCACTAGGTAAATACACAGGTATAATAAGTGTGAGATGGGAATGGGGGAAGGGTGGGATTGGAGAGACTCCTGCACAGGTATCAAGATATAGACCAGGTGTGTGGTAGAGACAGACAGGCAGACAGTATAGTATGTAGGGATATAGCAGATAGAGACAGCCAGAGACGGCAGGCCATGAAATGACATGTGACCTGATTGCTTTTTTTAAGTAGCATATCCCTTACAGGACGTTGTAGTCAACAACAACATTTTTTCAGCTGTTAGTAATGTTCTTGGCAAGATTAGGCTCAGTAGTTTGCCATTGCCGGTCTCACTAGTCTAGGGGTTATACGACTTTCTCCGTAATCCCGTATGCTCTCGTGAGTGGCGTGATGTGAGTGAGAATTTGTAGCGGTTCTATCGGCGTCGGTAACTTATAGGGTATGTGAGCCGGCCGCTCAGAAAGCAATGGCAGACTACTGAGCTTAATCTTGCAAAGAAATCAACAATCAGCTGAAAGATGCTGATGTTGACAGTGATGTCCTGTAAAGGATATCATCATCATCATCAAGTGCCGTGCCGGCTGGCGTAGGCGTTCATGGCTCTCCATAGATCTCGGTCTTTGGTTTTCTGGATCAACTCTGGTGCTGATATTCCTCCATGCCACCGTCTCAATCCATCCAGCATCACTTCTCTTGGTCTACCTCTGCCTCTCTTCCCCTCGATCTTTCCAGTTGTTACGATGTTCTCCAATGCCTCTCTTCTCATCACGTGACCGAAGAAAGATGTTTGTCTCTGTCTTATTGTTGTATATAATGTTCTAGTTTCATTAGCCTGTTTCAGGCAGTCGTCGTTAGTTACTCTGGCAGTCCAAGGAATTCGCAACATTCGTCTCAGGAACCACATCTCTGTTGCTTCTAATTTCTTCTTAATTTGTTCATTTACGTTCCAAGATTCACTGCCATACAGCAAAACTGGTTCTACATAGCATTTCAGCACTCTCTTTCTTACATTCAGTGATAGTGACTTATTGCATAAGATACTCTTCATTTTCTGAAAAGCGGCTTTTGCCTGCCCTATTCTACTCCTAATCTCTGTTGTACATCTTCCATCTGATGTTATAAATGCCCCTAGGTATCTAAAATTATCAACTTGGTTAAGGATTTTCCCTTCTATTTCTATGTCACATTTTGGTGTCACCATTTTCTTTGATATTACCATTGTTACTGTTTTCTTGATATTCAAGGAGAGTCCTTTCCTTGCACTCTCTGTTACTACAACGTCTAATAATTGTTGTAGGTCTGTTGAATTATCCGCCACCAATACTGTGTCATCTGCATAGCGTATATTATTTATATTATAACCTCCAACTAGTATTCCTGGCATCTCTTTGATCTCTCTCATTATTACTTCGCTATACAGGGAGAAAAGATCTGGTGACAAGACACACCCTTGTCGTACTCCTAGCTTTATCTGTTCGTAACTACCCTCTTTATTTCCCATTTTAATTGCTGCTACTTGGTTCCAGTAAACATTCTTTATTATTCTTAAATCTTTTCCATCAATGTTGATATCTTCCAACATTTTAATCAGTTCATCATGTTTTACTTTATCAAATGCCTTAGTATAATCTATGAAGCACAAATATATGTCTCTCTGTTTCTCTATTGACCTTTCTATTAGTGTCCGTAATGTATAAATTGCATTGTTTGTGCCCTTTCCTTCCACAAATCCATACTGTTCTTCACTAATTTCCATTTTTATTTTCTTTTTGATTCTTCTCATTATGATTCTGAGTAGAAGCTTAGTGATATGGTTTATAAGGTTAATTGTACGAAAATCTTCACAATCAATTGCTCCTGGTCTTTTTGGTATAGCTATAAATAAAGATTTCAGCATATCACTGGGTAAATATCCACTGCTGTAAATATCATTCAACATTTTGGTTAATATATCTACTCCAAATTCTCCCAATACTTCTAATTCTTCTATTGTGATTTCATCTGGCCCAGCTGTTTTTACTTTCTTCATACGTTTCATAGCGTCAGCGACTTCTTCTTTCAGAATAGGTGGACCTTCTAAGTTACTATCTTCTGTTAATTCTCCCCTTTCTCCTTCATATAATTCTCTTATATACTCATTCCACCTCTTCATTATAGCATCTTCCTCTAATATTATCTTTCCTGTTTTTGATTTCAAACACCCTGTATTTATTCTTATTTTTCTTCCTGTAAGCTCACTGATTTGTCTGTGCATATTTTTTGTATCTTTAATGGAATTTAATTCAATTTTTTTGCATTGCTCGTTTAACCAACTTTCTTTAGCCTTCCCACATTTATCTGTTATTTCTTTATTTATCTTAGCGTATTCTTGTTTGTAATTTTTACTCTGTTTTCTTTTGTCCATCAGTTTTAAGATATCTTCATTCATCCATAAAGGATATGCGAATAAAAAAAAAAGAAGTTTGCTATTGCTTTCTGAGCGACCGGCTCACATACCCCATAAGTAACCAACGCGATGCGACCCGCTTCCGAATCTCGCGCAGCTGTGTTCCTCGCGTGGATATGCGGGACTACGGATTAACTGACCTGATTAACTCACCTGAAAGACAGGTACACTGGTAGCTATATGGCCCAGTGATGCTGCAGGTACCTCCGTTCTGACACAGTGATGGCTGACAAGGCACGTAGATATCCGAACAGTGAGCACCCGTAAATTCTTGGGTGCACAAACACCTGAAACATAAAGAGTAGAACTTTATAAGTAAAAATAAATAGTTAGCTGCATATCCTTTACAGGACGCCACAGTCAACCCCAGGATTTTTTTTGCTGTTCGTGATCTCTTGACATGTCTACGTTCAGTAGTTTGCCATTGCTTTCTAAACATGAAGTCAACATTTAAGTCTAACTTAATGCCACTGAAGGGGTTGAACCCCCGACTTCGCCGTCATCTCACCAGAAGTTTAAGCGCCAGTACTCTTACCATTTTGGCCACGTAGCTCTGCAAAGACTAAAGAAGTTACAATCTGTATGGGTTAGAATAGACAGAACAGCGAAATTCAGAATAATTTACACATGAGAGCAACAAAGCAGGGCATGATAGATAATTAACACATAGGGTAATACAGAAGGACGTTAGGACATGATATATGATTTATACATGAGAGTAATACAGAAGGACGTTAGGACATGATTTTTTTTTTTAGGACATGATAGATAATTTACACATGAGAGCACTACAGGCAGGACATCAGGATATGATAGATAATTTACACATGAGAGCAATACAGGCAGGACATCAGGACATGATAGATAATTTACACATGAGAGCACTATAGGCAGGACATCAGGACACGATAGATAATTTACACATGGGATCAATACAGGCAGGACATCAGTACACGATAGATAATTTACACATGGGATCAACACAGGCAGGACATCAGGACATGATAGATAATTTACACATGAGAGCACTACAGGCAGGACATCAGGACACGATAGATAATTTACACATGAGAGCACTACAGGCAGGACATCAGGCTTATGCAAGTAAAGGACCATGTTACGCTCCTTGTGGTGTACCATCTCCCATATTATTACCACCTTGACGTCCCAAGACGTTTCTTGGTACCCGTTGTACCTGGGAGCCCAGGTCCACTTGAAGAAAAAAAATGTAATCGTTGGAGGATTTAAACATATAGCCGTCGGTCCAGTAGGCAAGGGTACCAGCCAGTGCCCTAGCACGGCTCCCGTCCCTGTAGTAGTAGTAGTAGTAGTAGTAGTAGTAGTAGTAGTAGTAGTAGTAGTAGTAGTAGTAGTAGTAGTAGTAGTAGTAGTAGTAGTAGCAGTAGTAGTAGTGGTAGTTGTTGTTGTAGTAGTAGTAACACCAGCAGTAGCAGCAGTAGTACTAGTAGTACCTATACTTCCATCTCTCATAGAGGACCGAGTACTTACTGATAGCTGCCGTATCTGTTCTTGCAGGTGCCGCCATTCAAACAGGTGCCGTTATATTCCCCGCACTCATCTACGTCCTCCATGCAGGTGACGCCTCTGTACCCGGCTAGACATGCGCACTCGAAGCCGCTGCCAGTGGCGGTGCACGTCCCACCGTTTCTACACGGCATGGAGGCACAGTGGTCCTCCTGGTCACACACCAGTCCTGTGGGAGGAGATGGAGAGGTAGAGAGACATACGAGGTAGAGTGATAGGTGAGTTAGCGATGAGATGGGGAGCTCGAGATGTATACGAGGTAGAGTGTTAGACGAGGTAGCGAAACACAAGAGACAGTGCAATAGAGGAATACAGCAACATTGTGATTGATATACGAAATAGAGAGAGATAGAGATAACGAGTACAACAATGAGAGTAAACGAAAACTACTTATTTAGATTGTAATTATCAACATTGTGTGACTGAATTATGCCCGTTTATTTCCTTCTTTCTTACACCAATATTCTTTCTGTGAGTAAACGAAAACTACTTATTTAGATTGTAATTATCAAAATTGTGTGACTGAATTATGCCCGTTTATTTCCTTCTTTCTTACACCAATATTATTTCTGTCTTAATATGTATGTAAAATCCATGCACCTAACCATTTAATCATTTATTCATTTGTTCCATCTTATTTAAAGTTTTCTACGTTAATTAATTAATGATTAATGTTTGTGTTCCACCTTATCTTCAGATCTAAACCTTAATTCATGATTGATTTATTTGATATATCTCACCTTCTTTTTACTACAGTAATTAATTCATGAATAGTTCATTTATTCCCCTTTTATCTGTCTAGCTTCGATGGTTAAAGTTAATGTCATAAAGACAATAACTTCATAGATTATGGCTATTGTTTAAGTCAGAGAAGGAAAAAAAAAAAACCAAAATAACAAAACAAAACAAAAACAAACAACAAAACACCAAGTCAAGGTTTGAAGAACACCTGGTTTAGAAAGCTACAGTTGTATTTAGAGGTCTGAGATTATAGTCTTCAATTTTAGTTTAGTTTAGTTTAGTCGACGGATCAACATCACGGCACTCGGGTGTAACCCATGAGAGCTCCGTTCTACTCCTAACTCAAGCCTGAGTCCAGAGAAACTCAGCTCAGTGCACGAACTCTGTAGCACAGGCGACGATCCTGAAATACTTTGGGTAGATTTGTAACTCGAAATTTTGCCCGGGCAGCGCCGTTAGGCTACTCTTTTTCGATGTCCAACTGCCAAGGGATTTTTGACGTGCGCAACAATACACACGGGGTCCGATTTCACTACCCAGAGACCAGGGGAAATTTTATTACTAGAAGTCCGCGTGAAAAAATCCCGGTCCTCATCGGGGCTTGAACCTGGGACCTCTAGCACTCGAGGCGGACATCCATACCTCGAGACCACGCAGTTCCCTCTAGTCTTCAGTTTTTCTGCTGTCTACTCAAATTGCTCCATCCTTGTATCAGTGCTAATCACTACTTACCCAAGTATTAGAAGGTAGTAAAAGATAATAAAAAATTCTTCACACGCCTGAGAGCACATTGGGTAGATGGTGCTATACCCACATAGACCAACCGGCACTAGGTGGCTGATGTGATCAGTAGTTACCTTCCAAGACATTTTCTAGCACCCATTTTAGGTTGGGTCATAAAAAAAAAATTCGAATCCTCATATATTACGGAAGTGAATAAAAACGTTTACGTCATTCTGTTAGAGCAGTGGTTCTCAACCTTTTCTGGCCCGTGCCCCCCTTCACCATATTTTCAGAACGTCATTCCCCCCTTTCGTATTTCCTACCCAAAAATCCTGCCACCGCCCCTACACAGTATACGTAATAATGGAAGCTAAATTTAATAGCACATACTAAAACAAGTCTAGACGTCCACATAAAACGTGATTTGTGGGTTTACTTACTTTATAAAATGAATTTTAGAAGGTAGAGTATGTCGTGTGTTGTGTCCCAGAATACTTATTTATATTTTATTATTTTATTATTATGATATATTGTTTGATTGTTTCTTATTTTGGGTGATTTTCACTCTGTGATTTATGTTCCCCTTTATGGAGTCTGTTGTAAGCTGAGTTGAGTTGTTGAGTCAAGAACCGACATCACTCGTAAGTACACCGTGTCCGTGTTTAGTTTGTCTTATCTTGCCGCAGGAGCTACATATACTCAGCTGTTTGTATTTCGCATTGTAGAGTATGACAATACGATCTGGAAGCGGTCATGCACTTCATTAAATAACAACAGATTCAATGATTTGGCCACCTCACAAGCATGCCCTGGTACCATCTGCCACAAAGAGGCACATTGAAGAAATATAATGGATGCAGAGCAAGGGGGAAACCGTGTAAAAGATGGAGTAATGGTATCAAGAACAACCTTAGAGAAGTGAAAACCAACTTACAAAGAGCCATAGATGAAAGCACAACAATGTTCTTCACATTGTCCCCCAACACTTCATTGATGTAAATGGAGGAAGAGAAGAAGAAGTAGAAGAAGAAGGTGACATCAGTGTGTGTGTGTGTTGCGTGTGTGTGTGTGCGTGCGTGTGCGTGCGTGTGGATTATCACTCGAGGCGCAGATAACTACTAGCGAGTGCACTGTCCTACCGAAGGAGCCAGAGCTCTTGCCACTGTGATCCGAATGTTTTAACGTTGCTTCCAGTTCAACAATTAAACTGCCATCTTGAATTGTGATGACTGACGAAGGAAGATTCACGTCGAAACGTTATCAGTGCATCTGGGTAAGGTTTCTTCACATTACGAAAACGCATTACAAAAACTTATCATTGCCAAAACTTCTGATTACCGAAATTATACTTACCAAACTCAATACCACAACTGTCATTACCACAACTTCCCATTACCACAACTCCCAGTACTACAAAACTTCTCATTACTACAACTCTCATTACCAAAACTTCTCATTACCAAACCTTCTCATTACTAAACCTTCTCATTACCAAGGGAGTCTCTGTGGCGAAGTGGTCAATCCATTTGACTCGGGCTCCGAAGGTTGTGGGTTCGCTTCCCCGCTATGTCATTCGGTTCACGAGTGAAATTTTTCGGAGACTCCTGGGGGTCGTCGCTAGATCTACGGAGTTCGTGCTTTGTGCGACGCTTTCCGCGCTGCAGAAAGAGACCGAGCCATATGGGATAAAACCCGGTGCAATGAAGTCGATACTGTCGACTTTTGAGCGACTTTTTAAGCGTCTCATTACCAAACCTTCGCAATAACCAAAACTTCTTATTACCAATAAACACAGAAAAGCGTGAGCAGTGTTGGAGCTCCTACCTCTGTACCCAACGAGACAGCGGCAGGAGAATGCATCCAGACTCTTCCCGATGATGCACTTCCCGCCATTGAGACACGGGTTTCTGTAGCATGCGCTGCTCTCATCCACTATGTCACAGATGATACCTTTGAAACCTGAAACAAGAGGCATCCATGGTCTATTGTTCGTGCCCAGATGATTGAGAAACCGGGGAAATAAGATACATACATGGACTATTGCCAAGTGATAGAGTAAACAGAAACCCGAGGAACAAGATACAAATATGGACTATTGCTCATCGAGAGATTAAATCAGAAACCTGAGAATTAAGATGCATACATAGAATACTCTAGTGCTCAATCATAGAGAAGAGAAACACAAGACACAAGATATATACACGGACTATTGCTCAATCATAGAGAGGAGAAACACAAGACACAAGATATATACACGGACTATTGCTCAATCATAGAGAGGAGAAACACAAGACACAAGATATATACACGGACTATTGCTCAATCATAGAGAGGAGAAACACAAGACACAAGATACACGGACTATTGCTTATTGACAGAGGAAACACAAATCAGAGAAACAAAATACATACGTGGATTATTGCTCATCCATAGAATAAAGAGAAACAATCGCTCGTTCTCTCTCACTTTATCACCTCCTCCTCTCTCTCTCTCTCTCTCTCTCTCTCTCTCTCTCTCTCTCTCTCTCTCTCTCTCTCTCATAAAAACATGAGAACATCTTGAAACAGAATAGGAACGCAGATAAGGAGAAAGACACTTGTAGGCCAGCTACCAGCGACTGTCAGGAAGGTAAAGGTCGAAATTCGGAGTAGGGTAGTACTTCTGACGATCAGAAACCTCCCGTCGTGCTTGCTCGAGTGTATATCACCATGAATCTGTTTTCTTCGATGTTCAGGTCTTGTATGCAATATTTTTCTTCTATTATACGCATGTATCCGTAACATTTGAGCGCAAAAGCTACAACTTTCTTCTTTAGTGATTGCGAACTTCATACTCACCTCTACATCCTTCATTTAATCACTCTTTTCTTTTAATTCTTTT
>JACEFZ010011002.1:0-26109 GCA_014155875.1 Cepaea nemoralis | reverse complement strand
CGGCCTCGACCGTTGGGGGGGCCCCCACCTTATTTCCCCGGCACACGACAATTGAGTGTCCCCGCTTTTCCCTGCAGTCAATAGCTTTTGGCGTATTCGACTGACATTGGTTGACCATTTCCCTGCCCTAGTTTTTCTAGGGTCGGATTGAAGAGCTCCCCTGGTGGCGAGTTTCCTTTGGGACCTTGGCTTTTTCCTGAAAACCCCTTGGAAGTCACTTGACAGTGCAAAGTGAGGTTTTAGCCTTCGTTTTGCAGCCCTCGTTTTGTGAGGGGGACTTAAAAATTTGAACACACTTTCCGACCCGGTCGTTAGTGTGAGCTTGAAGTGTCTTGTTCCCCCCTTTCTTTTCTTGAATTATACTCTGATTTTTACATAAGGTTCCCATTTTTTGGTTTCCTGATTTTTTGGTTTTTTTGTCTTTTTTGATTTTGGTGTTGGGAAAGGGTTTTCCCCTCCCCCCCCCTGTACTGACGAACCGTTTGCTAATTTTTTACGAGGTAAATACTTTCGCTCCTTTTTCCCCCGGGAACGCCTGAGAGGTTTAGACTTTTGTTTTTAGCGGTCACCCCCATGAGCTCTTCAGACTCCATAGTCATGGCAAACCCCACCCAAATCCACCATTATGGAGATAAGATTTAAGACGCAAACTGTGGGCGGCAAAAAAACTCTCCGGTTCTCGTTTGCGCTCGAAATTTTTTCCGGTAGGTATGTGACGTAACTGAATCGTTTCAGCAGACCCGTCTTAATATCAAAATTTGTTCTCAGTCCTGGGGCAGGCGAGTATAAACCTCGTACCCCGCCCGCGTAACCCCGGGATGCTAAGTTTCCCATTTTTTACGCTCCAGACCCATAGCAACTGACTAGCCTCGAAGCGTTAAAGGTATGGTAAATTTTCTTTTTGTCCCCCTGTAGACCGCAAAGGGAAACTTCTAGCGGGTACCATGCCACCTACTGGTGTTGATCCGGGATGGGGGAACCCCCAAATGCTCCCCAGTTTCTCCATTTGATTGATTTAACTCGAGTTCCCTATCCCGGGACTGGTCCCTTTTTTGTGTTTCCGTTCGTTCTAATTTTTAGCTGTTTTCTCAGCTTCAAATTTTTAGCGTTTCTCAGCTTCCCAATTTTAGTGCTTTTTCCAACTCCATCCTTTTCATTCAGTCGGCCCTTTTGATCATCCTTTCCCCTTTCGATACTCTCTCTCCACTTCCTGTATGTAATCCCTTTGAGAAGACCCCGCCCAAACCCCTTTTTTCCCCCTTGCCTTTAATTTAACGTGCTAAGTTTTGGGGGGCCCTTATACAGAGAGGAAGCTAGCAGGGCTAGTACAATTAAAATGAAATTTCATCGATAAGAAAAGTATATAAATCTAGTATTTCCACACCAGTAATTTATCAGTGAAAGAGAGAAACAGGACCAAGACCTATGCAGAGTGGAAATGGACAGGTAAGATATTAGTCCTAACCCCTACCACATTCATCTAGCTGGATTCTCCAAAATGATATCTCCCCCTTTAAAAAATAAGGGTCCCGGTCAAAAGACCCGTTTTCAGAAAATCCCCCCTTTAAACGTTCTGCTTGCAGGAGATCTCGCTGTCCAAGGGTTCCGTTTAGGGGGATCCGTGTCCAAGGATCCCCTTTACGAGAGATCTCGTGTCCAAAAATCAGTTTACGATAGATCCCCCTGTCAAAGATCACGTTACGAGCCCCAAAAATTCGTGTCCCCCTTTTAAAGTGTGCCCGGAGTGAGGAAACCGACACCCACATTATAATTTATTTTTTTCCCCTCAATTTTTGGAAACACCAGCTTCCCGCCAAACCCCCATCAGCCTATGGACCCCTTTTCCTATCATCTCCACTGTCGTACACCCCCCTTCTATACCCCCCCAACGCAAATATCAACAACTTTTGCTTCTGAAATTAATAAAGATTAATTTTTTAAAAAAAAGTGTAAAGTGTATGAGAGTGTATGCGAAGAAAATGTGTGACGTGTTCTATAAAGTGTGAGACTCTGTTTCAGACACAACTAGTAGCTGATCACAGCAAAGTAGACCCCAGACGTTCGTCAGAACAAATACGTCTACCCTTGCCGGAAACCCTCTTTCCGGATAATGCTTTCCCCTGTAGACCTCTGGTAATCCCAAATTTTATGAACATCCGAAATAGACACCGGGGGTATAAGAGTTAACAGGGGCCGGTTGCACTTACACCATGCCGTCCTAAGTTCCCAAACAAACTGCACAAGTCTTTTCAGGTGTCGCAGTTAGTTGTTAGTTTTTAAAAAGATCATTCTCGTTGCCATCGAACCACTCAGTTCATAAATGCTAATTTTAAAGTTAATTTTTACGACAACATAGGTACTTTAGCCGGTTTTCGGGTTGTTTCTATGTCTGTGCTGTGTGGGCATCGTATGCTCATTTTCTTTGATGAACAATTTCCTTCTAGCGTAAGTTTCGTTTCTGAGCAACTTTTTTTGACTCTTGAACTGGGGGTTTTTTAGAAGGGTTTTTTTTCTTCCCAAAACTTTTAATTTCCTTGGGTCGGTAGGGAACCCGGATAGAAACAACACATCTGGTGATGTACTATCATGATCCTTCGCTGAGTGTAACCTATCACCTTGCTTAATGATCTTTTAGCTAACTAGACTTAGTCATAGAGCAGATTAGCTACCCACCTAGAGTCGAATCAGGCTATGACATAAGAAAAAATATCAGCAAACAGAATGCGGAACCCCGCCACCAGGGACACCTACGGGAAGATCCCAATTATCCTTCATACTCAACTAGTTAAAGCTTATCAACACTTCACTAATCTATTCTAGCTAACACTAACAGTGCTAATCATCACACTATAGTTTAACAAGGCCACAGTTCTATAGTAATTATAACGAATATTATAATAAGTTATACCTTAAATGGCACTACTGCAGTCCTATAAATCATATCTACATCTGCCATATAGGCACGTGTAAAATTAAGTCACTAATGAACACACGGTAGATATTATTTCCACTAAGCACTTGCAGTGCCCTGGCACTCTAACTAAAGCATTATTCAAGTCCACCCTAGTTGATCTCAACTCGAGTTTATTATGGCAAACTACCAAAGTTGTCCACGTGACGTTATCCCTTTACTCCCCCACACAGGTGGCACAGTGGCAAATCATCCCCTGTCAAGAACTATTTTCCTGGCTTTAAATCCTGTCAAAGTTGTCAGTAATTGCCCTAGATTCTCAAAACAAGCCAGCTAGTTTCTGTAAACTCCCAACAAAGAGTTTCGATACCAAGCTGCCAATCATCTTGATGTTCGGAACCCAAAGAATTGACAGATGCACTGTTTTCCGTACTAGGTACTTCTGTTTTACATCTGCCCCTGTGATCTCACGGCTTCCATCTGCAATCAAATGTGACAAACTTGTCACTCTTCTGTTCCGTGGTGACAATCCCAGCAGCCATTTCCGTCTGATGTCCGGCAGTATAGATGACAAACGGCACCATTCCATATCCTTCTCCCTCACCACCAAATGTGTTTATGGGCTGACACGATGTAACCTGTACAACTGTGTTTACTCTGTAGTACAAATAGATGTCGCTGGTCGATCGTCCGCTTAATCCGAAAATCCTCTGTAATAATCAACCGGATAAACACACGGTTTCATTTTGTGACACCCACTCCGACTTCAGAGGTACTTTTAATTTACGTCCCCAAGTCAAATACGATAGGCCAACATTTCTGCCCAACTGTCAGGTGTAGGGATTGAACCCCTTACAATGGTTACTTAGTTAGTTAGTCTACAGATCATCCACATTGCACATCGAACCATTCAGTCCATAAGTGATCAGAACCCCTCCTCATCAAATCTCGCAGCGTGTAGCGGCTAACGACACCAGTTCTGTGTTGGTTTATCAATATACTTTGGCTTCCTGCGTTTGCCAGTGTTCTTGTTTGGCCACCCCTCTTTTAATTTGCTGTTCTCGCAGTCTGGCCATGGTTGTAGATTCACAGTCATCACTTGGTTGAAGTAAATTGTAAAAACTGCATTGTAAGTCACAGTCATCACTTGGTTCCAGAGACACCCCAGTGGTGTGTATGCGTTACATCCTTGGTTTGCCAACTGTTGCTGGTAGGCTCAAGGTGATGCAGTCGAAGGCATACCTCAGAGTAGCTGCTGACACAGATCACCCGTTGCATGAGGCGCTGGACGAAGTTAAGGGTCAGAGACTGATAAGAGGGAAATCATGGATGGCTCAGGCGGAGGATACGATCAGACAGGTGTGCATCTTGGAGAACATTAGGCGAGGAGAGGAATGGGTTAGAGTGCCAGCGGAGCAGTCAGACTTGAGCAGAGTTATTATCAATTGAGCCGGGAGTGTATGGATTGGCCAGCAGGGGCCACGGACGTGGAAATCCAGCAACTAATTCAGGATAATGCACACCTGGGTGATGTGATTATATACACAGATGGTTCGGTGTTGAGTGGCAGGAGAAATGCTTGGGGGTTCTTAGCAAAAGCTAATGGTCGACGCTTCGTGCAGGAGAGCCTGGCATATGATACCACAACATCTAGCTTAAGAATGGTGGTGAAGGCTGTCAGTGCACCTTTCCGCTGCATGGAGAATACGATACATACACATCGTGATTGTAATTGACTCAGAAAGGATGCTGGGGAGGGTGAGGATAGGCACGCTTCGCGCAGAGTAGCTTGCTTCGCTTCGGAAGTCACGGGTGACAAGCATCGTCTGGATCTTTTCTTCAAGGCGTGCGGGTGTGCTCGGGAATGAACAGGCGGACAGATTGGCTGGCTTGGCAAAATTTTGTGGCCTATTGATGCATGACAAGGCAGACGTAGCTGAAGACTTGTGGGAACACGTGCAAACCTCGAAGGAGCAAATGGATCACCATGGTCTGGCAAGAATGAGACAGCGAGGAGTGACGAGGGGACCTGGACGATGATCGACGCTCAAAGGAAAGGCGAGACGGACATATAATCAGATTGCTACTGGTACTATTAACGTTAGAACTCTTCTCTGGCTGCTGGGGATGGGGACGGAGCGCTTATGGGAATGCCCCGAATGCTGTGATGTCGGTTCCTAAATCAATCAATCAATCAATCATCACTTGGTTCTCGCAAAAGTCTTACTTCTCGTAGAGCATTCTGAATGTCAGCCTGTTCCATGGCGCGTCCGCTCTCCACAGCAGCGTTACCTGCTAGCTTGTCAGCCCTCTCATTTCCTTGTACTCCCGCATGCCCTGGCACGAAGATGAAACTAATCGTTGCCAGCCGAGACCGCTCCAGAGACAGCAACCATTCTCTTCGGATCCACCCCACCTCTATCCTCTTGAGCATGCTCATTGAGTCGCTAAGGAAACATGCCCTAGTGAATGTCTGTGTCTCGAGCCATGTTATTGCTTTACTTACTGCCATGACTTCCATGGTCAGGCTACTTGTGGTTTAAGTGAAAGCACCAGAGTCCTCCTTCACAATTCTCCCTCCGGCCCGAGCCGTAAAGGCCCCTGAGCTTCTCACATGTCGGACGACCGACCCACCTGTGTAGATGACAGCATCACCATCTAGCGAATTCTCGAAAATTAACGCTTGTACTTCCGCCTCCACAGCAGCCGGATTTTCTTGTCTGCATTTTCTGTCTATTTGGATGCAAACTGAAAAGGACGTACAGAAATCTGTTGGCACTTGTAACCACTCCTCGCCAGGTTCTAAGTCCTCAAGTGAACACACCTGTTGAAGAATGTCTTCGTCTTGACCCATCCACGACCTCCCTCTTTTTAACCTGCTGCCCTAAACCTTCCTAATTTCACTATGCAGTGGATGTTGTGTGTTTGCGTTAACTCTGAGATAGGCACGTGCTCTGCAAACTTGTATTCTGTCTTTAATGGTTGGATAATCAAGAAGGTAGCGCAAGGCTCTGCACGCTGTATCTCTTGGACATCCAAGAATGATGCGTATTGCTAGATTCTGTATCCTTTCCATCCTTTCTATCTGCTTACGGCTGAGAGTCAGAATTGCCATCGCATACTCAAAAACAGACATGACCAGTCCCTGGTATAGAAGACATAGATGGGGATGCTCACATTTTGCTGCCGCCATCACCCGCATCGCAGCAAAACCTCGCTTGGTCTTTGTTATCACCTGGTCTATGTGATCATTAAAAGCAAGGCTTCGATCAAACCGTATCCCCAGGTAATTCATTACCTGCGTTCTTTCCACAGTCTCTGAACACAGATTAACAGTTGGTGTTGGAGTGTTGACAATATGATTATTCAACGAGAACCATGTCACTGTCGCCTTTGTTGGGTTGACCATTGCCCCAGCTTCAACACACTAAGTACTTATGCGATTGAGTTAGGTTTGTAGTTCCACAGCAACCTGATTCCTATGATTCCCCTGAATTTACTCTAAAACATCGTCGGCATATGCCAGTGTACTCCCCGGTCCATTGATCTGCTCGCTGGTGATTCTCACAGTGTAGGCGTTGAACAGTACGGGAGATAATGGTGATCCCTGTGGTAGGCCAATATATATTGTTGTTGGTTCCGAAGTCCAACTGCCACATCTAAAAACTACTTTCCGTTAGATGAGGGCTGCAGCGATCCAACTAAGGAGGAATGGACTTATATTGGGTTCAAGAAGCTGAAGCATTAAAAATCCAATGGTACTCTGTTGTACGCGTCCTCAAGATCAATCGCTGCACAAAGATTTCAATGCCTCAGTGGAAACCTTCATAGACATCATGGGCAAAAACTGCTGCATTGGTCCAGGTTTCCCTTTTTGGATGGTACCCACCCAGGGGTAGGTAGGGAAAACACCTTGCCTCTCTAAGCTGGCTTGATATTTTTCTGGCAATTAACTTCTCCAGCAGCTTGTCTATTGTATTCTGGCATGGTTATAACTCGATATCCCTTAATTTTGTGTGGTCTTTGCCAGGCTTCGGCAAGGGAATCAGATAGCTGTGTAACCACTCCTCCTTGATGCTAGCACTACCTATACTGTTGTACATGTCTGCTAGTTTCTCTAGCTCGTTGTCGGTACACCTATTGATGTCGTCATATCTTATGCCATCTGGCCTTTGAGCGCTGGTTTTGATCGTCGAAGCACAGCCTTGATTTCTTTCACTGTCACTGTGTCTTCATTCGAAATGTTCTGGGCCTTGCACCTGTCTGAGGTGACCTTCTTGGCAAGATTTCGGCCTCTCATGTCTGTCTGGTTGCTCTGCTCTAGATAGCGTTCAAAGAGATCTTTGCCCTTGTCCTCTGCCAGATGAGGTCAGCACCTTGGAAGTCAGAAATGCTCTTATTCTTGACTACCCCACTCATGCTTTTATGCAGTCGCCTTACAATGGGCATCAGAACACCGGATGTTTAAGAAAACGCGATTTTATCCATTCGGCCATAATGCCCTAAATGGCGATCTATAACCGCCTTCCTTTTAGTTAGTTAGTCTTTCCTCTTGAGCCTAAGGCGGCGCTTAGGGCAGAAGTCCTGACTCTCCATGCTTGACGGTTCGCTGCTACCTGTTGTAGATCTTGGATGTTCACTTGGCCGTTGAATGAGCCTTCTCTGATGATGGTTCTACACAGGGTCTCTCTTGGTCTTCCCCGTTTTCTTTTCCCTACCGGTGACCATATGAGGGCTTGGTAGGGGAGTCTTGTCTTGTCCATTCTGAGTACATGGCCGATGTAGTTCCAACGGCGTCTTCTTATAAAATTGGATACTGTATCTTGCTTAGTCTCTTGTCTTATTTACGTATTTGTTCTGACGTCTGTCCAGTGGATGTTTAGAAGTCTTCTAAGACATTTGTTCTCAAAAGTATCTAATTTTTTATCTAAAGCTACCGTTGATTTCCAAATTTCACATCCATACGTTAACACTGGAATCACACAAGAGTTAAAGATTTTTAGTTTTGTGTGCTTGCTGAGTGTCTTTGACTTCCAAATGTTTGACAGTTAATTGAAGGCACCAGATGCCAGTGCGATTCTAGATGATAT
Source organism: Cepaea nemoralis (assembly GCA_014155875.1). NCBI lineage: Eukaryota > Metazoa > Mollusca > Gastropoda > Stylommatophora > Helicidae > Cepaea > Cepaea nemoralis. The sequence continues at coordinate 18,108 of JACEFZ010011002.1, read as the reverse complement.
TTCTGGTGTTGAGTCCCCTGTAGATGTCATTTTGCTTCCTAGGTATGTGAAGCTGTTGACTTTTTCAAGAACGTAGCTATTGAATTTGGTGTCATCTGAACTGTTGGTAAGATCAATAGTCTTTGTTTTTGTGGTGGTAATTTGGAGACCAATTTGCCCTGAAACATTTTGGAGATGGTTTATTTTCTCTTGGGCATCCGGGTGTGTTGAACTCAAAAGCACTATGTCGTCGGCAAAGTCCAGGTCTTCTAGAATTTTGTCAACCCAATGAATACCCATTTTTGTGTTGTTTGTGCATTTGCGCATGACCCAATCGATAGCTATTCCAAAGAGCATCGGTGATAAGACACAACCAATTTCACTCCTGTTTCGACTGAGAACCAGTCAGAGCTGCCTGTTTCTGTTCTTACGCAGCAACGTTCCTACATCGGCATATCATAAAATGATTATAAATTTTGACCTTTCACAGGCCTGACAAAAATATATTGAAATATGGTATCAGCATATTTACAACGTCGAAACAAAAGTTGTATGTTATATTGACGAGAAATAGAAATATATGTTATAAAATTATCACGCATGTAAAATATAGTCAATAATTTTATAAAATCTTTGAAGATAACTTAAAATTTCTATCCGATGTTTATAATACATATTACTTTAATTAAGTTTTAATAAAAGCTTATGAAAATTTAAGAAGACTAGAATTATTATACCAGATAATATAATTTTCAACTTTCATTGTGTCCCTTGAAATAATTAATTTCGTTATGTCCCTTCCATTGTTTTAATTACATATTTTCCTTTTAACGTGCTTAAAATGTGATCTGGTAGGGCAATGTGTCTGGTAGGACAATGTGTCTAATATGACAATTAACTCTTTCTTTTACAGACAGCCGCTTCGTTAACTCTTTCTGTTACAGACAGCCGTTTCTTTAACCCTTTCGGTTATTGGCAGTCGTTACATTTATTATTTCTCTTGCAGATAGCTGTTTCTTTAACTCTTTCTTTTACAGACAGCCGTTACTTTAACTCCTTCTGCTACAGACAGTCATTACATTAACTCTTTCTGTGACAGACAGCCGTTACATTAACTCTTTCTGTTACAGACATCCGTTACTTTAACTCTTTCTGTTACATACAGCCGTTACATTAATTATTTCTCTGACAGTAAGTCTGTACTTTAACTCTTTCTGTTACAGACTGCTGTTACTTTAACTCTTTCTGTTACAGACAGTCGTTACTTTAACTCTTTCTGTTACAGACAGCTGTTACTTTAACTCTTTCTGTTACTGACAGTCGTTACTTTAACCCTTTCTGTTACAGACAGTCGTTACTGTAACACTTTCTGTTGCACATATCCGTTATTGTAATTCTTCTTGTTACTGACAGTCGTTACTTTAACACTTTCTGTTACAGACAGTCGTTACTTTAACTCTTTTTGTTACTGATAGCCGCTACTTTACCTCTTTCTTTTACAGACAACCGTTAAATAATCATGAAAATATGAACAGATTCACAGGGAAGTTAGGAAACTATGCAAAGAGGAAAAAAAAGCATGGCTTGAGGAAAATTGCAGTGAAACTGGAAGTTCAGTTTAGTTTAGTTTAGTCGTCTGATCAACATCACGGCACACGGGTGTAACCCATAAGTGCTCATTTCTACTCCTAACTCACGCTCGAGTCCGGAAAATCTCAGCTCAGTGCACGAACTCCGTAGCACCAGCGAGGATCCTGAAATACTTGGGTAGATTGTTAACTCGAAATTTTTCCTGGGCAGCGCCGTTAGTCTACTCTTTTTCGATTTCCAATTGCAAAGGGATTTTTGTTACATGCGCAACAATACACATGGGCTCTGATCTCAGAACCCAGAGACCAGAGGACATTTTTGTTACGTGAAGTCCACATGAAAACATTCCGGTCGTCACCGGGGCATGAACCCGGGACCTCCAGCACTCGAGGCGGGCACCATACCTCGAGACCACTCAGCCCCCTTTGAAACTCTGAAAACAGAGTTTCGTTATCCCCTAAGCCAGTTCATATATGGGCAGAGAAGACGCAGAATGGAGAAATGAGCTTTATGTGGGGAAACACTGGGCAACATAAGCTGATAAGTCAAAGAGAAACAAGAACATGAACAACCTTAACAGCTTGACAACAAATACAAATGTGGCAGCACCAACTTCATCAAAATATCAGATGATAGAGAAGACAGGAGCGTCATAATATGATACATTAGGCGAAAAGAACAGGAAAAATAATAACATCAGATGTTTGCAAAAGATGATGTTAGTCTTGTTGAATACTACCACACGATGAGATGAACACAGCAATCGTCATCATCATCATCATCATCATCATCATCATCATCATCATCATCATCATCATCATCATCATCATCATCATCATCATCTTCCACTTCTACCGTCAAGCGTCGTGGGGAGGAATAATTTGCGTTCCAGTGCCCGGTGGGCGGCACTGGATAGTGTCATTCTTTGTAGTTGTACAATGTCTCTGATGTCGTCAATCCATTTTCTTCTTGGACGTCCTCTCAGCCTCGTCACAGATGATCTTTGATGTAAGGCCAGTGATGGTAGTTGTTCGTGATGCATTCTAACGACATGGCCAAAGCACTTGATCGTCTGCCTTTCAATAAATGTGGCACAAGGTGTTGATCCAACTGTCTAATAACAGCGTTTCTTACTCGGTCTTGGATTATTAGGTTGGCAGCTCTCCTCAGGTATCTCATCTCGCAGGTGTTGATTTTGCGAAAGTGTGATGTGGATAAAGTCCAGGTTTGAGATTGGTAGCATAGGGTTGGTGTGAATATGCTGTTTATTATCTGTCGTTTTGCGGACATGGGTATATTTGGATGTTTCAGTAAGGGTGATAGTTGATATGTAAGTGCACTAGCTTTTTGACATCTGATTTCAATTTCTCTGTCCAATCTGCCATCTTCTGTGATCATACTTCCAAGATATTTGAATTCTTTAACTTGTTTCAGAGTTGTGCTATTTATCTGTATACTTAATGGGCCCGGCGATCTGCTAACTTGCATTACTTCGGTTTTGGTTGTGTTTATACTCGTATTGTATCTGCTGCAGGTTGAACTCAGATTATTAATATGATGTTGTAATCTGCCCTCATTGCTGTAAAACAGGCACTGATCGTCTGCAAATAGAAGTTCATTTATTTCCCGTGGATCAGTTGTTTCACACAGCAATAAGCAACATAATATGTCATTGTCACTTATCAATATTAACTTAATAACATCAGTAACACAGTCTTCCACTGATAACTAAGTTGTATCTTCACTTCAGAGTGGTTCAGATCCTACATCTGTTGTATCTTAGAGTCATGTTTTATCTTCATTCTGTATACTTCAGAGTGGTTCAAATCCAACATATATTTTATCCTATGCATATACTCTATAGAGTTATTACATTCCTACATCTATTCTATCTTATGTATATACTCTACAGAGTGGTTCAGATCCTTCATCTATTGTATCTTAGAGTCAAGTTTTATCTTCATTCTGTATACTTCAGAGTGGTTCAAATCCTACTCTATCTCATGTATATACTCTACAGAGTGGTTAAGATCCTTCATCTATTGTATCTTAGAGTCAAGTTTTATCTTTATTCTGTATACTTCAGAGTGGTTCAAATCCTACTCTGTCTCATGTATATACTCTACAGAGTGGTTCAAATCCTACTCTGTCTCATGTATATACTCTACAGAGTGGTTTAGATCCGTCATCTATTGTATCATATTAGAGTCAAGTTTTATCTTCATTCTGTATACTTCAGAGTGGCTCAAATTCTAAATCTATTCTATCTTATGTTTTGAGATTTTATTTCTATTTTGAATGTGTCTAGGAGTCTAGATGGTGGAAATAAAACATAATTTTCTTCCATTATCTACTATTTAGGTTCAAAACTGCACCCCAAAATCAAAAACAAAAATTGTTGCTTTGCAGTTATCTTTTCCCTTCTTAATGACAGCTACAATCTATCCGCTAATTGACACAACGTTGAGTTGAGTTAAGAATCGACATCACTGCACTCAGGAAATTTCCATACGTGCTCAGTCCCCTCTTTCAACAGCCAGCGAAGAGTCATACTACTAATCGTTCCCACCGCTATCTGATTAAAAGTTCTCCTGGTCTTCCCTCTCAGTTTTGAGATTCTTCCAGAACCCCTGCCGATCCCCTGCAATCTCATTCTTTCCACATATGGGTTCTCAATCTGTTCCTCCGCCTTCTCCACCTGGTCCCACAAGCGCACGACCACCTCCCCCTTGTCCATAGGCAAGATACCACCAAGAGGTGCATTCCCTGCTAGCCTATCAGCCTGTTCATTCCCCCGTAACCCCGCATGGCCAGGGCAAAATATCCATACAATTCTCACAATCTGTGACCTCTGAAGCGACGAGAGCCATTCCACACGAAACATTCCTTTCTCCACCTTACTAAGCATACTCTTTGAATCCGTAATGAACACAACGTGTGTTGCAGTAGTCTCCTCTAGCCACCGGAATGCCGCTGTTACTGCCTCCACCTCCATTCTCATGCTGGAGGTCGTAGTCTCATATGCCAGGCTCTCCTTTTTCAAGACTCGCCCATTAGCCTTTGCAATAAAGCCCCAGCCACTACGTCTGTTTCTCACCACTGATCCATCGGTGTAGATGACTATGTCACCTTGATGTGTGTTGCTCTGGATCAGCTGTTGCACTTCAAACTCAGTGCGGCCCGCTGCCCATTCTCTGCACTCACGACCCAGTGTTATTATTACATTGTGCCAGTCCGTCATGTCTTCCGGAACTTCCACCCACTCTCTTTCACGATTGATGGTCTCTAGATCACACACCTGACTTATAGAAAGTTCTGCCTGTGCCATCCAGGACCTGCCTCGTCTTAGTCTATGACCCTTAACCATATCCATAGCTGCATGCAGCGGGTGATCCCTGTCTGCGGAAATTCTCGGGTACCATTTGGCCTGAAGGACCCTATGTCTATCCGTCATTGTAGGCAGCGCCAGAATATGCCTCATGCAGATAATTGGTGTGTCCTTTGTGCACCCCAGTATTAACAGCATTCCAGCATTCTGTATGCGCTCCAACCTTTCGAGCTGGCTTTTTGATACTGTCAGCAGCCCCAAACCATACTCAATGACAGAAATTATTAACTGCTGAAAGAGCCTGTACAGCAGTGTTTCCCAACGTGGGACCCATACCCCACAGGGGGGCAATTCGATTGTTAAGAGGGGCAATTCGAAAATGGAAGAAATGGGCTGGATATAACAAAACGGGGAGACTTGAGACTGAAGTTAACTAAATTGGAACCTGACATAAAATCTCTTTGCAGCAAGCATAAAGCGCAAGGATCTCATTAAATTTAAATAATAAATAATTACTACTAATTAAAATAATATAGAAAAATCTTTCATTAAAATTATTGTGTACTTGAATTGCAGTTCTCCATTATCTTCTTCTTCTTCAGCATTCCGAGCCATTGAGGTTCTTTGCTGCAGATACAAGCCGTCTCCATTCGTCTCTCTGGTTGACCTTCTCTTGCCAGTCGCTGATTCCAAGTGCTTGTAGGTCTGTATGTATATTATCTCTCCACCGTCTTCTTGGTCTACCTCGGGGTCTACGGTCATTTATTTCCTGAGTGTAAGCGAGTTTTGTTTCCCTATTATCTTCCATTCTTTCTATATGCCCCAGCCACTGCAGTCTATTAGCCTTCATGATACCAGTGATTAGCGGGGACTTAAACAGATCATAAATGTCTTTGTTGCTTCTTCTTTTCCACTCTCCACTTTGTGTATCCCTAATGGGCCCAAAGATGCGTCTTAAGACTTTGTTCTCAAAGGTTTGTAACAAGGCTTCGTCTCCTTTAGTTGTACTCCTAGGTTTCAGAGCCATACAGCACAACTGGTCTAATCAGTGTTTTGTATATTGTAGTTCTCCATTATATGTTTTGAAAATTTACTTACTGTGTTTGCTCAATAATTTCCTAGTGATTTCTTCCTAAAACCTATCATTCAAGTTTCTTTAGTGAACATTTCAATTTTTGAATATTAAAAAATAATGTATATGTTTGGGGGGGGGGGGGGGGGGGGGATAAGAATTTCAGAAAGGCTTGTGTGGGGCATAGCACAAAAAAGGTTGGGAAACACTGCTGTACAGCATCCTCTGTGTTATCCCGGTTGCTGCCATAGCCCTCAATGCATTAAGTCCCCTACCAGCCTTCACCACCAAATCTTCCACATGATCCTTAAAAGACAAACACCTGTCAAAGGTGATACCCAAGTACTTCAGTTTACTCTCTCGACTAAGAGAACAACCATTCAACATAATACCTGGGACGTCTGCCTTGACGATCCGGTTGTCCAGGAAGTACCACACAACCGATGCCTTGTCTGGGTTTAAAATGGCCCCTATGTCCCTGCACCACTCCGTCACCTTGTTTACCGCCACCTGTACGTCTTTCGCCAAACTGGCCCTGTCTCTGCCCTTTCTGTACACCAGCACATCATCTGCAAATGTCAAGATTCTACCCCCACCTGGTGTCTCAATAGCTGCGATTTTGCTGGTGTAGACATTAAAGAGCACCGGGGACAAGGCGGATCCCTGCGGCAACCCAGGTGTAATAGTACAGGGGTCAGAAGTCCAGGTACCCATGCGCAGTGCAACCTTACGCTCATAAAGGACTGCCGCAACCCATCTAACAAGGCAAGGGCATACCTCCATGTCCAACAGTGTGTATATTAACCGATCATACCTGACCCTGTTATACGCATCCTCCAGGTCAAGAGCTACCGCCACTGTCTCCTGTTTATCCTAGAAACCCTCGTAGACATCAAATGCAAAAGTTGCAGCATTGGCCCAGGTGTCCTTTCCAGTCCGGTAGCTCCCGAGTCCTTGGGGAAGCAGATTCCGACTTTCCAAATGTTGCTGGAGCCTGCGTGCTACTATCTTTTCGAGGACTTTGCTATACATGTTTTGCAGGGTTATGATTCGATATCCATTAAGTCTGGAGTGGTCCTTACCTGGCTTTGGGTGTGGGACCAGGTATGCCGGCGTGTTGGGAATAGAGACATGACATATACAGGACAAGGGGAATAGTAGAGACAGGACATAGGCAGGGATGCAGAGATATCTACGACAGGACATATACAGGACAACATAGATATGAGAGACAGGACATAGGCAGGGATGCAGAGATATCTACGACAGGACATATACAGGACAACAGAGATATGAGAGACAAGGTATAGGCAACGACATAGAGATGTCATAGACAGGACAAGACCCAGCTATGAAAGGAGACACAAGTCTACGGGACTCCGTCCTGGATTGACATGACAGACTTGCACTGAAAGACCTGACACAACGTGACTGCTGAGACAGCCCGACTATCCCGAGGCACACGAGGTCCAGTACCACGTGACCAACCGTCCAACGTGAGGAGACTGAGACGGAGACTGGACGGTTTAGGGGAAGGACGCATGTGTTCGAGAAGCGAGTGTATAGATTTTGCGAGAGTGCGAGCTAGCGTTGCCATGTTAAAGATAGCGAATATTGAGTGCAGGTTTTTTTTTGGTGATTGCCTGATTGCTATGACTGTTTATTAACTAGCATTTGTATATATAGATATGATGTATTGAATTAACCGCCCTATGTGCGCATCTTAAGGATAATGAGGTCATGTTAAATAAATGTTTGATTCCACATGCAAGGTTGATATTCTTGAGTGCGTGTGAAGGAACTAAGAATGCCCGTGTTTGTATGAGACCTTGACAGACTAGTTCAGATGGTGTCAGTTTTGGGATTTAGAACCCACAGCGCTAACAGTGCAGATGGTGTCAGAAATATTGGGAATTGAACCTACAGCTTAGGATAGTTCAGATGGTGTCAGAAGTTTTGGGATTTGAACCTACAGATTAGAATAGTTCAGATGGTATATTTGGTGTTAATGTCTGAGTTAACGTTACTCTGTTGCTAAAGAAGACTGGTACATAACTAAACGACGACAATTAAAGACAGTAGACAGAGAACAATACGACCGACAAAACTTACAAAGAAATACCGTATAGTACATGTTTTTCCTCTAAACGTTTTGACATTGACAGACATAATTTTTGTATTATGCAAATTTTTGCTTTTCCAACAACAGAATTGATGTATAACATTAAAAAATGTCAAGTTCCCAGAAGTTTTAAGACGCATCTTTGGACCCATTAGCGATTTTCTGTTCTGTTTGACACCACAATTACTTAAGTCCTTCTATTCTGTTTGACACCACGGTTATTGTGAATGCTGGTTAATTTATGGCAAATCAAACATGTAGGATTGCAAGAAGTCCTCCCGTTTGATATTGAACACGGCATGCCTCAAGGTTTTATTCTTGATCTCGAGTTAGGTAACATTTCAATCTTAGTTTGACACGCACTATATCAAGTGGCATCTCCTTCGGTTAAAGATTTGTGGAATTCATTTGATGTTTGCTAGTGTCCATATTTACCTTATCTGCATACAGCACGCCGCGGGGACACAGTAGTGCACGTGTTTCTGTGTTTAGATTATCATCATTCTGCATATGTTGGGACTGCTTGTTTCTGTGTTTAGTTTATCAACATACTTCAGTCGTTGGGACTACTTGTTTCTGTAGTTAGGTTATCATACGAGGGCGAGTCAATAGATAATTCACACGGTTCTGTGGGATGGCAGGTAAATGTAGTTGGCGTTTTCTACAGGTGGCATTAGGTGACAGCAACATCGAACTTTATATTCCCGTTCGTCGTGTGGAGCTAGGTGTCTCATGCGCATGCACAGCGCATAACCAAAATGGCGACTCTGCTTACAGAGTGTACAACCAAAGAGCAACGTGCAGTTGTGCGTCTTTTGTGGGCAAAAGGACTGCCTGCAAAGGACATTCATAAGGAAATGCTTCCTGTTTATGCTGACATATGTTTGTCTCGTAAAGCGGTGTATAACTGGGTAAAAGATTTTCTTAAGGACGCTCTAAAATTGTTGATAAAATCCGATCTGGTAGTCCTGTTCTATGCAGCCGGTTTGGGAGGACTGATAAAACGATGGGATAAGTGCATCAATGTTGGCGTAAATTATGTTGCGAAATAAAGGGACAATGCATGTATAAAAATAAACTGGGTTCAAGTTGTTATCATATTTAGTTATTTTACTACAGCCATTTGTGACTTCTTATTGACTTCCCCTCGCGCGTGTGTGTGTGTGGTATGTGTGTGTGTGTGTGTGTATATGTGTGTGTGGGTGGGTGGGTGGGTGTGTGTGGGTGTGTGTGTGTGTGTGTGTGAGTGTGTGTGTGTATGTGTGTGTGTGTATTAACCAAGACTTCAAACACTGTTCTCTCCAATCAACTGTGACGTTTACCATGACCCCCAGTATTTCAGTATCTGAGACATGATGCTCTCTGTGAGTCACTTTTATTCCATGTGTCAGGATCTTATAATTGGCTCGTTAGCTAACACGTGTGAGACAGTACAAGTATAACGTGATTCGACGTAAGACACAACGACACAACATTCTATGGATTTATTGCCATATTAAATACAGAACGATAATTACAACAATCTACAATATATAACTCACGACGCTCACAACCACAATACAGCTCACAAGTCTGACGCTCAAGATGACAGTCGTTCGGCTTTCAACCACAGAGATCCACACAAACGCCTTGCTTTCATCACACACATCCTTCCAGTCTCAGGTCCCAGCTCGGTCTGAGGCTAGCACGCAAACTGCCCACCGCCTCTAGTGGCGTCACGTGGCCTGCGTGTGTCTGTCGTCAGCCTGACCGCTGGTCGCGTGTCAGGTAACAATCTTGCCAGCCGACAATTCTTGTCCGCCGGGTGTCGTAACGATGTTGCTGCATAGCTATCCCATGTTAGGCTCTGACATTCTCCCCGGGTACCTCAATGAAAGATGCCATCTTTCATTCATGATGTATGTATATACTGGGGTAGTGTTAACTTCATGTCAGAGACTACTCTTTCCCTGTGTTATGCATGAAAATACATATATGGCATAGAAATATATACGAAAAATGTAAGTTGCATTGAAATGACAAATGAAGTTCAACTTTTAACACAAATCAGGTTTCATCCCCCTGATGGCTGGTTACCTCAATTGCAATAATACCCAGTCAGATCAGTAGTACCAGCTTCTCGCATCTACCTCGCAGCAATTTGAAAAAAACGTAATAATATGGTTGTTTTGCAACAGCCATCTAGCCAGACTGAAATACGACTTTACATAAGTCGCATTAAACACTCAAACTCTGCCCTCATTTGGTCAGGAGCTCTTATGTTGGTTTGCAATGTTGGCAGCTCTCTGCCATGCTTGGTGGACGCCTACCCGGTGTGTTAGCCGTTTGAGCAACAAAATGTCTATTTATACAATACACATTAATGAATATGTTTCAAATTATGGCCCTTGGTGTAATTCATAAATGCAAGGGAAGTAATTTTGACATTCAAGAAATCCAATAAATTACAATAATTATTTAATTTCTTAGCGTCATTGCTTGACGTTTCTTCATATTAACGAGAAAAAGTCGGTAATATGAATACATTAATCAAGATATGATTCTAAGATTACACTAATCAAAATAAATAAGTACCCAATTGGTGTATTATATTTTATAGATTCAAAAGGATTTTACAATCGTCATAAGTTTTTGAATATTTGTATATCGTCTGCTAATTTTGCTATACTTTTTAAATTACACAGGAAGTACACACGAAACGCAAAATTTAGTTGCTGTTACACTGTTTGAACACAACTGTTCCGGTTTTATTTTGTAACGGATAGTAAAATGTTCTCAAAGTTCGTGTCTGATGTTATAGTATCACAACTTTCGGATTATGATGGAATGTTCTTATTTCCGATGTGTTCACAACTTCTGGATAATGATCGACTGTTCTTATTTCTGATGTTCAAATGTCGAACATTTTGGATTAAATTCGATGCAGAGGTGGTGTAGAAGTCACTGTTCAGTCCACATTTGCACACGTCGTTAAAATATCACGGTGAAGGAATTCACACACAGCTGTCACTGTTAACTGGTAAAGTTCGCTTCTGGTAAGTGGTTAAGCGTCTGTGACACTGTTCTTGTTGTATATTTACAGCTAATAATGTTCTCTTTCTAACACACACTATACAATTATACTACACTCATTACATGGCTTAATTAAAATAAGTATATTATACATGTCGGTTTTTAACCGTATCACAATTTCAATTATAGACCTTACACAGTAGGTGAATAGCAACAAAATTCACTCATTGGTGGCTGTGTTGGTCTGAGTGTATTAGTACACAGTGCACTCAGACATTGCTTACTGGGTCGGTCGGACAACGGGACAAAAGATCGGCAATTGTATTGATTCTGCCGGGAATATGTCGAACTTCGAAACTGTAATTTTGAAGCTTCAAGGCCCAGCAAGCAATCATATTATTGGATGGTACTCCGGCATGTATATACCGTAATGGACTGTTGTCAGTTTCGATGATAAAGTGACGTCCTAGAAGGTACCTGGATAGTTTCGTCACACTTTCTACTAAGGCCAGTGCTTCTAATTGTGGAATGGACCATGCACGCTCTCGAGGCCTTAGTTTTCTTGATATGAAACAAATGGGATGCAGGATGTTGTTGTATTCCTGCAACAGGACTGCCCCAATCGCAACGGAGCTAGCATCTGTTCTCAATCTGAAAGGTAAATGGATGTTGGGCAATTTAAGGATGAGATTATTCGAGTTCTTATCAGAAAAGTATGCCAAAACTTTATGAAATGCATTTCGTAGGCATTCATCGTGTACAACTTTTTCAGGCTTATCCTTAGTTAGTAAGTTAGAAAAAACCTCGGTCAGTTCTGAAAAATCAGGAATAAAATTCCTGTAATAGTTGATCAGTCCCAACAAGCTGCGGACTTGTTTCTTATTCGTTGGAAGTGACAGTTTTAGAATTTTGGAGACAATTTTGTTGTCTGTCATGACAAAGCCATTGGATATTCTGTACCCCAAAAATGATATCTCTTGGTAAGCCATGCTCACCTTTGAAGGCTTCACTGTCAGTCCGTGCTGTCTGATACGTTCTAGTGTCTGTTCTAGTGTCTTTATATGTTCCGTCATTGTCTCTGTATGGACACAGATGTCGTCGATATAGCAAATGATATTAGGAATGTCAGCTAGGAGGAGTCGTGTCATGCGTACGAATGTGGCTGGGGCATTGACTAGCCCAAATGGAAGTTTGCACCATTCGTACAGTCCCCAAGGCGTGGCGAAAGCTGTTAGATGTCTGCTGTCTTCATGTACAGCTATCTGCCAATAACCTTTAGACATGTCAAGCGTCGTAAAGAACTTAGCGTCAGTCAGTTCTGTCAGAAGATCGTCAGTGTTTGCCATTGGTTCAAGATCTAAAACAGTTATTTTGTTCAGTTTTCTGTAGTCGATGCAAAGTCGTATTGTGTTGTCCTTTTTGCGTACAATGACCATGGGTGAAGAGAAGTCTGATAGGGATCGTCTGATGATGTTGTTTTTTCTAAGTTGATGATTTCTTGATGTAATTGTTCCTTGTAATGTAATGGTATGGTGTATGGTCTGCATCTTATGGGTGTGTTTGATGTGAGTGTGATGTGATGCTGTACTAATTCTGTTTGTCCTGGGTTGTCGGAAAAAATGGTGTTGTACTGTTGTATCAACTGTTTGCAATTGTTTGTCTCTGCTTGACTTAAGTTTGGATTGATCTTGATCTCATTCAAGCAGTTTGTCGTGTCTAATGTAGGTGTTGGAATCTCGTCGCTAGAATCGTCATCTTCGTGATCTATTATCACGGTGCAAGCTGTCGTATCGTCTTGTTCATTGTCTCTGTTGTGGTATGGTCTTAGCATATTTATGTGTAATATTTTGTGTTTGTCTTTTATTAGGATCTCGTAGTCTACAGGTGAGATTTGTCTTGTCACTTTAAAAGGTCCCTGCCAAGAATCAGTCAGTAGCTGTCTGTCACTAGGTAGTAGTAGTAGAACGTCCTGTCCAGGTGTCAATGTTATAGTCCTATTACCTTTGTCTGCGTACTGTCTGTAAGTAGCACCAGATAGTTTTAGTGCATTTTTAGCAATTTCACATGATTTAATAATCCTTTCACGCAATGATGTTACATACAAGAATGATGATATGGGTTTAAGTACTGGAGTAGAGTCAGTTAACATTTGGTGATAAATTGTTAATGGGCCTCGTGGTTTGGCACCATAGATTAGTTCAAAAGGAGAGAAACCGGTACTAGAATGTGGTACCTCGCGATAAGCAAAGAGAACAGCTGGTAGGTATACATCCCAATTATTGGGGTGATCTTGAGTTACTTTTGCAAGCATGTGCTTCAGATCCCCATTAAGCTTTTCTATAATCCCGCTCGAGTGAGGATGATAGGGGCTATTGAAGACTTGCTTCACTCCTAACATTTTGGTGAAAGCTTGGGTCGATGCGGCAATAACCTGAGTGCCTCTATCAGACTGGATAGTATCTGGAAACCCAATTCGGGAGAAGATATGGAAGAACACTTCCATGATGTCGTTGGCAGTAATGTTCTTTAGCGGAATAGCTTCTGGCCAGCGGCTACATTGATCAATAAAAGTTAGAATATATTTATTCCCTCTAGTTGTTGTATGACTAAGAGGGCCCACAATGTCAAGTGATAATTTTTCAAAAGGTCGACTGGCTAAGTCAGTGACTTGTAACTTTGCCTGTGGGTGTTTACCTTTTTTTACCAGTTTCTGGCATGTATCACAACTTCTGCAATATGTTTTTATGTCATTGCAAAATTTGGCCAATGAAACTGTGTCAATAGTCTTGACCTGGTTTAACATATGCCATATGACCTGCAAAAGGTATATCGTGAGCAAGATGTAAAGCTTGCTTGCGATAAGTAGTTGGCAAAACAGTTTGCTTTGTTGTAATGTCACCCCTGGTGTAATACCTGGTGAGTATATCATTGTGTAAAGCAAAATGCCATTTCGCATTTTTGGTTACTCTTGCCTTTTTGCCGATCAGGTCAAAGTACTTTGACAGTGAAGGATCAGCTTTTTGAGCTGTTATGAATGTTTCCTTCATAGAGTCACTAGGTGGTAATTCTGGGCTAAGCATTTGTATAGCCTCAGTTTGGTTACTTTCATCTTGCACTCTAGCAGTAGCTCTTGTTACTGCGTTCACACACTCAATGACATCAGATGATGATGGAATGATATCGTTAATGATGTGATGAGAACTTAGTGCTGCATTAGCTAACATACATTCAATAGGTGATATGACATTTGGTGGTGATGTTGTGTTATCATCAATACATAGTGATGTTATGTCATGGTTATGAGGTTTGTCATTCACCTCAGGTAAATTTCCTATGATTATATCGCACACTGGGTTTGTAAGTGCCGCGCACTTTACTTTCCCGGTGAGGAAAGGTGTTTCAATGTATGCCCATGCTAATGGATATTTCTCAATATTGCCTGAAAATGTTCTACATGTAATGTGCCTGCCTGTATAGTCTGTAGGCGTTATGAATGTTGTTTTCAGGCCAATAAGTGTACTTCCGGTGTCGCGAAGTACTGTAGCAAACTTGCCATTAATATACCCGTGATAGATGTCTAATCTGCCTTTTGAGTCTATTACCAAGTTAGCTTCCTCATTGGCAATAGGGATGGCGTGCCCGCATGTTAAGATACCATTTTCATAGAAGGTGTTACAGACAGTGCATTTGTTAGCACTAAATACATCACAAGCCTGGGCTGCATTTACAGGACTATTCTCTGGATTTTCGTCTTCTGACGCTGAGCTATCGAACAAGGCGGCATTGGCTTTGTTGGTCATATGCCTGCCTCTACAATCCATGCGATGGTGCCCGTAAGCCTTGCAGAGAAAACATTTACGTAAACTTTTGAACGATTTACGTTCTCTGTCTTGTCTGTTTACCATATTTTGCAAGTATGTTTGGTACCCTGGGTTTTTATCGCACATCTCGTTCAAATGGTGAGAAAATTTACAGTGAATGCAATGTCTAAATTTCTCAGAGGTAGGCCTGTTTGGTTTTTGCCTACTATAGTTCTTCTCATAGTTGGCCGCTGCTACCCAGTTACTGTCAGTAGCTTCAGTGGCAAAGCACTGTTTGTTGGCCGTGTAATAGGCCGACCCACGTCTTTCCATTTCTTCCACACTTGTGCATTCATTCTCCTGTAAGAACTTAGAAAAAGATGATGGGATAGAAGAAATGATTTTATCTCGAATGATGAGATCTTCTAATCTATCATAACTTTTGTTAATTTTGGCTGCTGAAGTCCATTTGCTGAAAACATCTCGGACTAAACAGAGGTAGTCAGAGAACGTTTGAGTTGATTTTGGACTCAATTTACTGAATTGTTCTCTGTAACCTGCCTCGTCTAACATGAAATGTGCCATTATCTTAGATTTAATATAATGGTACTCTTTCCTGAGGTCTTTGGGGATGGTTTCAATGACTTTAAGAGGTTCCCCAGATAGACTCCTCATATATAGAATATTCCATTCAGAAAGTGGAACTTGGTAATGTTCCATTAACGTCTCAAAATTTTGGGTAAAGGCTGCTATGCAGTCACCCGAGGTATAGTTACGTACGATACCTTGATACTTCTTATACTGGTTTTCTTTTTCCAGTCTTTCAGATTTCTTTGACTCTTTATTCGTTGCAGTCTCAGTGTCAAGTTGTTTCATTTTCAACTGTAACTCTAGTTCTTCTCTCTTACTCTGAGCTGCTATTTCTGCTTTCTTAAGTTCACTGTCTATCTCAGCTTGCTTTGTCTTTGCAGTCATTTCTACTTCGGCTTGCTTTAATGCTGTTTCAATCTCTGCTTGTTTTAGAGCTGTTTCCATCTCTGCTTGTTTTAGAGCTGTTTCTGCCTCTATTTGCTTGGCAGCTTTTTCAATCTCTGCCTGTTTCAAGGCTCTTTCAGCTGCTCTTTCTTCGCGTTCATTATTTTTCTCTTGTACCAGGAGATATTCAGCGTATTTGTTCTCACTCCATTTTGTTAATTCATCACCTGTAAGACGTAATTTAATACCCATATCGATGAAATCAAACAATGACGACATGATGGAGAAAATACGTCAATGACAATCAACCACACAAAATATGTTATAAATGGTTAGTAGTAAACAAATTACACTTGATTTCACTATACGATGCGTGCCTACTGATGCATACGTAAAGTTAAAGTAAAGAAAAATATACTCAAGTGCCCTTGGATACGGTGAAGAATGGTTGGAAAAACGGGCTAGAAAACTGTAGGGTCGTACTTCGGAACCACTAATGACCTCTACGGCAAGGTTATGGATGGTATGGAAAAAACCTGCTTTGTTTTTGGAGAAAAAATAAGTTAGCGTCTATTTGTTGGTGTGTGCCTGCAAGTCACTAAGTGTTGATTATGTTTGGATGGCGTCGAGTATAATTGTATGTCGTAAGTTTGTCGTCAACAGTGTTTTTCTCAACAGAAGTTACACTCTTTCCAAAACTCTTTGCGTTCCACAAACTCAATGCACAAAGACAAAGGTTTTGTCCAAACCTATTTTTGTTTGTTTGGCGCTGAATCAGTAAGGTACATTCGTTTTGCAATAACGGCTTTTTTTAGTGGGCGCATGTTGAAATCTGCAGAGGCAATTGTCATTTATTTTCAGAAAAAAAAACAAAAACAAAAAAAAATTTAAATTTAAAACCTATGCGAAAGTATAGCATCAGATGGAAGATGTACTAAGGAGGTAAGAAGAAAATAACAGTTGATTTTAGAGAATGAAAAGTATCTTATACAGTAAGTCATGTCATTGAATGTAAGAAAAAGTTTCCCAAATGCTATATAGAACCCGTCTTGTTTTATGGCAGGGGAAACTTGGAAGGTGAATGAACAAACTCGGAGGAGCTTTGAAGCAACGGAGATGTGGTTCCTAAGATGAATGTTGCGAAATATTGGACTGTCAGAGTAAATATTCATCATCAAGTGCCCTGCCAGCTGGCGTAGGCGTTCATGGCTCTCCACAGATCTCGGTCTTTGGTGTTCTGAATCAGCTCTGCTGCTGATACTCTTCCAGCCAACCGTCTAAATCCACCCAGCATCATTCACTTGGTCTGCCTCTGCCTCTCTTCCCCTCGATCTGTCCAGTTGTCACGATGTTCTCCAATGCCTCTCTTCTCATCACATGACTGAAGAAAGTGTTTGTCTCTTTCTTATTGTTGTATATAATGTTCGAGTTTCATTAGCCTCTTTCAGGCAGTCGTTGTTAGTTACTCTGGCAGTCCAAGGAATTCGCAACATTGCGTCTCAGGAACCACATCTCTGTTGCTTCTAATTTCTTCTTAATTTGTTCATTTACATTCCAAGATTTACTTGCCATGCAGCAAAACTGGTTCTACGTAGCATTTCAGCACTCTTCTTTCTTGCATTCAGTGATAGTGACTTATTGCATAAGATACTCTTCATTTTCTGAAATGCGGCTTTTGCTTGCGCTATTCTGCTTTTAATCTCTGTTGTACATCTTCCATCTGATGTTATAAGTGTCCCTAGTTAGTTAGTTAGTTAGTCGACAGATCATCCTCATTGCACATCGAACCATTCAGTCCATAAGTGCTCGGATCCCCTCCTCAGCAACTCCCGCAGCGTGTAGCGGCTAACGACGCCAGTTCTGTGTTGGTTTATCAATCTTCTTTGGCTTCCTGCGTAGTGTTCTTGTTTGGCCACCCCTCTTTTAATTTGCTGCTCTCGCAGTCTGGCCATTGTTGTAGATTCACAGTCATTACTTGGTTCTCGCAAAAGTCTTACTTCTCGTAGAGCATTCAGAATGTCAGCCTGGTCCATGGCGCGTCCGCCCTCCACAGTAGCCTCACCTGCGAGGTTGTCAGCCCGCTCATTTCCTTGTACTCCCGCATGCCCTGGCACGAAGATGAAACTAATCTTTGCCAGCCGAGACCGCTTCAGAGGACAGCAACCATTCTCTTCGGATCGACCCCTCCTCTATCCTCTTGATCATGTTCATTGAGCGCTAAAAAAAAGCC
>JACEFZ010011001.1:170000-207359 GCA_014155875.1 Cepaea nemoralis | reverse complement strand
TATGTGATAAATCTCATCATTTTCCCTCAGTTGGTTACTGAGATATGGAATTTTATATTGGGGCAGAAAAAAGTAAACAGACTATAGTTAGTTAGTCGAGGTTCCAACTTCACGGCAACGGGTCGTCCCCATTATGCTCCGTTCCTGTGCCAGTGAATATCACACAAAATGCTCCCCACTGTCCAATGTGAAAAATGGAACCGACAGGGGTTTCAGCAAGCTAACAGCCCGCACAGTACACTGTGCATAATGCCGCCGCCAAAATGCCAACACAAAATTCTTCCACGAAAACCACAGTTCATCGTCGATGGAATCGGCAGTCACCAGAAAGACCTCATTGACCCGGGTTTTCTCACATTGCTTTGTCTCTATCCGCAGGGCGACCAGCCGAAAGCGTCGCATTAAGCACGAACTCCATAGCTCCAGCGCCGACTCCCAGGAATCTCCTGAAAAATGCACTCGTGAACCGAAAAGGCAAATCAGTCAGTTCAGCAACAGCCGGTAGCCATTGTTCCGAACATGCGGGTCACCGTAAAAACAAAGGTGGACATGTAAAAGCATTCCACGTGAATATCACAGCTCACAGAGTCGCGCCACGCACTCACTCAGTAGCAGGGTGGCGGAACCAGTCCAACATGAGGAAAATGCGAAATGCAAATCGCAGCCACAAAGATAAATACTCTAGAGGCCGTAGCGGTTCAATGCCTAACCGCCAAGTCCCAGTCAGTCAGTCAGTCAGTTAGTCAGTCAGTCAGTCTGTCAGTCAGTTATGAAGTCATCGTTAAGGCTAATTCAACCCCAGAGCTGTTAGTCAGTCAGTCAGTCATCGTTAAGGCTAGTTCATTAAGGCTAATTCGACCCCAGGGCCGTTAGTCAGTCAGTCAGTCATCGTTAAGGCTAGTTTGACCCCCATAGCCGTCAGTCAGTTATCGTTAAGGCTATTTCAACCTCAAAGAAGTCAGTCAGTCAGTCGGTTAGTAAGTCGGTCAGTCAGTCAGTCAGTCAGTCAGTCAGTTAGTCAGTCAGTCAGTCAAAGTTAAGGTTAGTTCTATCCCAGAGCAGTCAGTCATCATTAAAGCTATTTCAACCTCAGAGACGTCAGTCAGTCAGTCGGTTAGTAAGTCAGTCAGTTAGTCAGTCAGTCATAGTTAAGGTTAGTTCTACCCCCAGAACAGTCAGTCATTGTTAAAGCTATTTCAACCTCAGAGACGACAGTCAGTCAGTCTGTTAGTAAGTCAGTCAGTCAGTTACTCAGTCAGTCAGTCAGTTAGTCAGTTAGTAAACCCAGGTACTGAGCATCCAGTCATTGTTAAAGCTATTTCAACCTCAGAGACGACAGTCAGTTAGTCGGTTAGTAAGTCAGTCAGTCAGTCGGTTAATCAGTCACTTAGTAAACCCAAGTCCATTCGTTAAAATAAACACATTCTGCCTGGGATTCGAATACGTGACCACCGAGCTGTCACGCTAGCAGCTAGTCACTACCCTACCGTGACAATACGTGACCACCGAGCTGTCACGCTAGTAGCTAGTCACTACCCTACTGTGCCAATACGTGACCACCGAGCTGTCACGCTAGTAGCTAGTCACTACACTACCGTGCCAAGAATACGTGATCACCGAGCTGTCACGCTAGTAGCTAGTCACTACCCTACCGTGCCAAGAATACGTGACCACCGAGCTGTCACGCTAGTAGCTAGTCACTACCCTACCGTGCCAAGAATACGTGACCACCGAGCTGTCACGCTAGCAGCTAATCACTACCCTACCGTGTCAATACGTGACCACCGAGCTGTCACGCTAGCAGCTAGTCACTACCCTACCGTGCCAAGAATACGTGACCACCGAACTGTCACGCTAGCAGCTAGTCACTACCCTACTGTGTCAATAGGTGACCACCGAGCTGTCACGCTAGCAGCTAGTCACTACCCTACCGTGCCAATACGTGACCACCTAGCTGTCACGCTAGTAGCTAGTCACTACCCTACCGTATCAATACGTGACCACCGAGCTGTCACGGTAGCAGCTAGTCACTACCCTATCGTGCCAAGAATACGTGACCACCGAACTGTCACGCTAGCAGCTAGTCACTACCCTACTGTGTCAATACGTGATCACCGAGCTGTCACGCTAGTAGCTAGTCACTACCCTACTGTGCCAATACGTGACCACCGAGCTGTCACGCTAGTAGCTAGTCACTACACTACCGTGCCAAGAATACGTGATCACCGAGCTGTCACGCTAGTAGCTAGTCACTACCCTACCGTGCCAAGAATACGTGACCACCGAGCTGTCACGCTAGTAGCTAGTCACTACCCTACCGTGCCAAGAATACGTGACCACCGAGCTGTCACGCTAGCAGCTAATCACTACCCTACCGTGTCAATACGTGACCACCGAGCTGTCACGCTAGCAGCTAGTCACTACCCTACCGTGCCAAGAATACGTGACCACCGAACTGTCACGCTAGCAGCTAGTCACTACCCTACTGTGTCAATACGTGACCACCGAGCTGTCACGCTAGCAGCTAGTCACTACCCTACCGTGCCAATACGTGACCACCGAGCTGTCACGCTAGTAGCTAGTCACTACCCTACCGTATCAATACGTGACCACCGAGCTGTCACGGTAGCAGCTAGTCACTACCCTATCGTGCCAAGAATACGTGACCACCGAACTGTCACGCTAGCAGCTAGTCACTACCCTACTGTGTCAATACGTGATCACCGAGCTGTCACGCTAGCAGCTAGTCACTACCCTACCGTGCCAATACGTGACCACCGAGCTGTCACGCTAGTAGCTAGTCACTACCCTACCGTGCCAACACGTGACCACCGAGCTGTCAGCTAGCAGCTAGTCACTACCCTACCGTGCCAATACGTGACCACCGAGCTGTCACGCTAGTAGCTAGTCACTACCCTACCGTGCCAATACGTGACCACCGAGCTGTCCGCTAGTAGCTAGTCACTACCCTACCGTGCCAATACGTGACCACCGATCTGTCACGCTAGCAGCTAGTCACTACCCTACCGTGCCAATACGTGACCACCGAGCTTTCACGCTAGTAGCTAGTCACCACCCTACCGTGCCAAGAATACGTGACCACCGAGCTGTCACGCTAGCAGCTAGTCACTACCCTACCGTGCCAATACATGACCACCGAGCTGTCACGCTAGTAGCTAGTCACCACCCTATCGTGCCAATACGTGACCACCGAGCTGTCAGCTAGCAGTTAGTCACTACCCTACCGTGCCAATACGTGACAATCGAGCTGTCAGCTAGCAGCTAGTCACTACCCTACCGTGCCAAGAATACGTGACCACCGAACTGTCACGCTAGCAGCTAGTCACTACCCTACTGTGTCAATACGTGATCACCGAGCTGTCACGCTAGCAGCTAGTCATTACCCTACCGTGCCAATACGTGACCACCGAGCTGTCATGCTAGCAGCTAGTCACTACCCTACCGTGCCAATACGTGACCACCGAGCTGTCACGCTAGTAGCTAGTCATTACACTACCGTGCCAACACGTGACCACCGAGCTGTCAGCTAGCAGCTAGTCACTACCCTACCGTGCCAATACGTGACCACCGAGCTGTCACGCTAGTAGCTAGTCACTACCCTACCGTGCCAATACGTGACCACCGAGCTGTCAGCTAGTAGCTAGTCACTACCCTACCCTGCCAATACATGACCACCGAGCTGTCACGCTAGTAGCTAGTCACCACCCTATCGTGCCAATACGTGACCACCGAGCTGTCACGCTAGCAGCTAGTCACTACCCTACCGTGCCAATACGTGACCACCGAGCTGTCACGCTAGTAGCTAGTCACCACCCTACCGTGCCAAGAATACGTGACCACCGAGCTGTCACGCTAGCAGCTAGTCACTACCCTACCGTGCCAATACATGACCACCGAGCTGTCACGCTAGTAGCTAGTCACCACCCTATCGTGCCAATACGTGACCACCGAGCTGTCAGCTAGCAGTTAGTCACTACCCTACCGTGCCAATACGTGACAATCGAGCTGTCAGCTAGCAGCTAGTCACTACCCTACCGTGCCAAGAATACGTGACCACCGAGCTGTCACGCTAGCAGCTAGTCACTACCCTACCGTGCCAATACGTGACCACCGAGCTGTCACGCTAGCAGCTAGCCACTACCCTACCGTGCCAATACGTGACCACCGAGCTGGCACGCTAGTAGCTAGTCACTACCCCTACCGTGCCAAGAATACGTGACCACCGAGCTGTCACGCTAGCAGCTAGTCACCACCCTACCGTACCAATACGTGACCACCGAGCTGTCACGCTAGCAGCTAGCCACTACCCTACCGTGCCAATACGTGACCACCGAGCTGGCACGCTAGTAGCTAGTCACTACCCTACCGTGCCAAGAATACGTGACCACCGAGCTGTCACGCTAGCAGCTAGTCACCACCTACCGTACCAATACGTGACCACCGAGCTGTCACGCTAGCAGCTAGCCACTACCCTACCGTACCAATACGTGACCACCGAGCTGTCACGCTAGTAGCTAGTCACCACCCTACCGTGCCAAGAATACGTGACCACCGAGCTGTCACGCTAGCAGCTAGTCACTACCCTACCGTGCCAATACATGACCACCGAGCTGTCACGCTAGTAGCTAGTCACCACCCTACCGTGCCAATACGTGACCACCGAACTGTCACGCTAGCAGCTAGTCACTACCCTACTGTGTCAATACGTGACCACCGAGCTGTCACGCTAGCAGCTAGTCACTACCCTACCGTGCCAATACGTGACCACCGAGCTGTCACGCTAGTAGCTAGTCACTACCCTACCGTATCAATACGTGACCACCGAGCTGTCACGGTAGCAGCTAGTCACTACCCTATCGTGCCAAGAATACGTGACCACCGAACTGTCACGCTAGCAGCTAGTCACTACCCTACTGTGTCAATACGTGATCACCGAGCTGTCACGCTAGCAGCTAGTCACTACCCTACCGTGCCAATACGTGACCACCGAGCTGTCATGCTAGCAGCTAGTCACTACCCTACCGTGCCAATACGTGACCACCGAGCTGTCACGCTAGTAGCTAGTCACTACCCTACCGTGCCAACACGTGACCACCGAGCTGTCAGCTAGCAGCTAGTCACTACCCTGCCGTGCCAATACGTGACCACCGAGCTGTCACGCTAGTAGCTAGTCACTACCCTACCGTGCCAATACGTGACCACCGAGCTGTCCGCTAGTAGCTAGTCACTACCCTACCGTGCCAATACGTGACCACCGATCTGTCACGCTAGCAGCTAGTCACTACCCTACCGTGCCAATACGTGACCACCGAGCTTTCACGCTAGTAGCTAGTCACCACCCTACCGTGCCAAGAATACGTGACCACCGAGCTGTCACGCTAGCAGCTAGTCACTACCCTACCGTGCCAATACATGACCACCGAGCTGTCACGCTAGTAGCTAGTCACCACCCTATCGTGCCAATACGTGACCACCGAGCTGTCAGCTAGCAGTTAGTCACTACCCTACCGTGCCAATACGTGACAATCGAGCTGTCAGCTAGCAGCTAGTCACTACCCTACCGTGCCAAGAATACGTGACCACCGAACTGTCACGCTAGCAGCTAGTCACTACCCTACTGTGTCAATACGTGATCACCGAGCTGTCACGCTAGCAGCTAGTCATTACCCTACCGTGCCAATACGTGACCACCGAGCTGTCATGCTAGCAGCTAGTCACTACCCTACCGTGCCAATACGTGACCACCGAGCTGTCACGCTAGTAGCTAGTCACTACCCTACCGTGCCAACACGTGACCACCGAGCTGTCAGCTAGCAGCTAGTCACTACCCTACCGTGCCAATACGTGACCACCGAGCTGTCACGCTAGTAGCTAGTCACTACCCTACCGTGCCAATACGTGACCACCGAGCTGTCAGCTAGTAGCTAGTCACTACCCTACCGTGCCAATACATGACCACCGAGCTGTCACGCTAGTAGCTAGTCACCACCCTATCGTGCCAATACGTGACCACCGAGCTGTCACGCTAGCAGCTAGTCACTACCCTACCGTGCCAATACGTGACCACCGAGCTGTCACGCTAGTAGCTAGTCACTACCCTACCGTGCCAAGAATACGTGACCACCGAGCTGTCACGCTAGCAGCTAGTCACCACCCTACCGTACCAATACGTGACCACCGAGCTGTCACGCTAGCAGCTAGCCACTACCCTACCGTGCCAATACGTGACCACCGAGCTGGCACGCTAGTAGCTAGTCACTACCCTACCGTGCCAAGAATACGTGACCACCGAGCTGTCACGCTAGCAGCTAGTCACCACCCTACCGTACCAATACGTGACCACCGAGCTGTCACGCTAGCAGCTAGCCACTACCCTACCGTACCAATACGTGACCACCGAGCTGTCACGCTAGTAGCTAGTCACCACCCTACCGTGCCAAGAATACGTGACCACCGAGCTGTCACGCTAGCAGCTAGTCACTACCCTACCGTGCCAATACATGACCACCGAGCTGTCACGCTAGTAGCTAGTCACCACCCTACCGTGCCAATACGTGACCACCGAGCTGTCACGCTGGCAGCTAGTCACCACCCTACCGTACCAATACGTGACCACCGAGCTGTCACGCTAGCAACTAGTCACCACCCTACCGTGCCAAGAATACGTGACCACCGAGCTGTCACGCTAGCAGCTAATCACTACCCTACCGTACCAATACGTGACCACCGAGCTGTCACGCTAGCAGCTAGTCACCACCCTACCGTGCCAAGAATACGTGACCACCGAGCTGTCACGCTAGCAGCTAGTCACTACCCTACCGTACCAATACGTGACCACCGAGCTGTCACGCTAGCAACTAGTCACCACCCTACCGTGCCAAGAATACGTGACCACCGAGCTGTCACGCTAGCAGCTAATCACTACCCTACCGTACCAATACGTGACCACCGAGCTGTCACGCTAGCAGCTAGTCACCACCCTACCGTGCCAAGAATACGTGACCACCGAGCTGTCACGCTAGCAGCTAGTCACTACCCTACCGTACCAATACGTGACCACCGAGCTGTCATGCTAGCAGCTAGTCACTACCCTACCGTGCCAATACGTGACCACCGAGCTGTCACGCTAGCAGCTAGTCACTACCCTACCGTACCAATACGTGACCACCGAGCTGTCACGCTAGCAGCTAGTCACCACCCTACCGTGCCAAGAATACGTGACCACCGAGCTGTCACGCTAGCAGCTAGTCACTACCCTACCGTACCAATACGTGACCACCGAGCTGTCACGCTAGCAGCTAGTCACTACCCTACCGTGCCAATACGTGACCACCGAGCTGTCATGCTAGCAGCTAGCTACTACCCTACCGTGCCAAGAACCGTACTGGTGAGACACAACATAATTAGGCCAGTCTTGGCGATTGAACACAGACGGCTGTCTTGTGAGGTAAGCTACTTTGTGGTTTATATCCACCAGTTCTTTTCAAACGCTGTATTCATTGAGCCAGCCCTAGACACCATTCATGTTTACTATAACGCCGTTCCGAGCCCTGCTGTCTCATTCCTACAACCGCGTACAAGATAAATTGATAACGACCGAATCGCGATCACAACAACAGGGTCTGAGAATTCACGAGGGAGCCACAAAGATTACCAGAAATGTTGTTATAAATACACTGTTGCTCGGAATTTCGCCATTTGGCCCAACGCCATGCCTGTACGTGTAATTCATTCAAACATTCATATGTCTGTGGGTAGATCGTCTTTTATCTAGATTCGGTGAGAGGAACGATTTGTTCATATTAGGCGTGATCATATGGCTTTATTACAAGCGTTTGAAGGGTATATCAATAGGTATGACACAATAAAACAAAGTAACTATTCGTCCGACCAAGAAAAAGCAATTTAAGCCATGGATTACATCAGACACGTTAGAATTAATAAAACAACGAAGGGAATTGAAACAGAAAGGAGGTGAATCCAATAACAGCAGGATGAAGTATAAATCTTTAACTCGAGAAATAAGGAAGAATACACGAAAGGACAAAAACCAATATATACAAGATTGCTGTACCAGAACAGAGCAGTATCATAAGACTGGAAGAGATTACGAAATGTTCAAAGAAATTAAGTTATTGACAAGAAATGTTCAACCTCAATTGAATGTTATCTGTGACAAGATGGGAAATACCTTAACAGAATCTAGATAAATTCTAGGAAGATGGCAGGAGTACTGCAGTTTAATGTATGATATGAGTGACAGTGAGGATATGAATGAGAGACGTGAGCCAATGACAGCAGAGACAGAACCTGAACCCTCGTTAGATGAAATTGCATGGGCAATAAAGAACCTGAAGAATGGTAAATCACCTGGATGTGATCAGATACCAGCTGAACTAATTAAAGCGGGAGGAGAAGAAAGCATACAAATTTATCACTCATTATGTTAAAAGATATGGAAATATGGTATTTGGCCAAAAGATTGGAAGAGAACTATTTTCATTCCAATACCAAATAAGGCAACCTGAAATTATGCACCAACTATAGAACTGTTGCCCTGATCAGTCATGCAAGTAAAATTCTACTAATAATCATAATGAGAAGACTTCTTAAGAATATGGAAGAAGAAATTAACGTGGTTCAAGCTGGATTTAGACAAGGAAGAGGAACAAGAGATCACATTCTCAACATGCGTTTAATAACAGAGAAGTGCAGAGAATTTAATGTAAACCTATTCTCATGTTTTGTGGATTATTCAAAGGCATTTGACTGTGTACAACATCAGAAACTTTGGGAAATCAGTGAGGAATTTGGGCTTTCCATCACATGTAATACAACTCATAAGAATGCTCTATCTAGACCAACATGCTGCAGATAGAATAGATGGCGATACATCAGATTGGTTTAACATCAAGCAAGGGGTCCGTCAGGGATGTGTGCTGTTCCACCCCCACCCCCACCCCCCCCACCCCCACCCCCCGTACGCCGAAAATATAATGAGAAATGTAAGAGCTGATGCCCTAAATATCGGTGGTCATGACATACCAGAGGTTCGGTATGCTGATGATACAGTATTGATATCCACAACACAGAATTGTATAGAAAACCTAATAGCCTCAACGCAATTGAATAGTGAAAATCACAACTTATATCTTAACATAGAAAAGCAAAGATAATGCATACAGATAAAACTACTATGAAGAAAGAAATATATGTTAATGAGGAAAAATTGGAGGTGGTGGAAAATTTTGAATATCTTGGCTCATTGATTACCAACAACGGTGACACAATGAAAGAAATTAAACGACGACCATCAATTGCTCTCCAAAGACTAAAACAAGTGAATAAATTATGGCGTGGGACAGATAGAACTACAAAAATTAGATTTTTAAGAGCATGCATCTTTCCCATTGCGACATACGCCTGTGAGACCTGGATACTTACTAAACAAGCTGAACAGCGCATAAATGCACTTGAATATAAATGTTATAGACGAGATCTAAGAATACCTTCCGTAAAGAAAAGAACAAATGCATCCATACTTCAAGACCCGAATATTGAAGACGGCTGGCTATTAAAGACGAGAAATCAAAGAAAAATGAAATATTTTGGTCAATTGAAACGCCACGAAAGTTTGGAGAGAAAATAATGGTAGGGTATATGCCTGGCAAGAGAGGAAGAGGAAGGTCAAAGAGAAGATGGGTGCAGGATGTGGCGGATGATCTCCAGATGGGTGTATCGGACGCGGGACATCTTGCTTATGATCCAGGTTTTCCAGAAGGTTGTTATGGGAGCGAGATTCTGCAAAGGACATGCTACTGAATGAATGAATGAACTTCCAGGAAGCAAGTATAAACATTGTGCTCGTCACAAGAACGAACGAACGAACGAACGTACGAACGAACGAACGAACTTTTATTTCAGAGTGTTAACTGATTAAATGCCATGGGATGATTAATCATCATGACGACTTTCCGTATCTGCCATAGACTCATATACAGTAATGTTCCTTATACAACCCCCTTTAATTTATTTATAATACATGTTTGCTACCATATTAACAACTTTTAACTGTGACACACCCCTACTTCCAATTTTCCTACATCAATTTCTGCTTAAATCCAACCCTACTTTTTGTTGGCACTGATTCTGATAAGAATTGGGCACGCAGGCCTGAAGATGTCAAGGTAGGTGTTCAGGTGTGCAACGCACTGCTTTATAAGACGACAGTTACCGTCCGCGAAAAAGTACCGTCGTTGCTCATTGATTCATTTGGTCAACGTGGTCAGAACGTCTGTACCGCTGTTGGAATCGGTGCCTTGCTGTGTTTTGAAGAAAACAGCTTTTTGGGTCCGTTTTATCTGTCAGTCTGTCGGCGACCTGTTATAGTTGGGTCCCTTATGGTATTTCTTTTCTGTACATGCTTGCGAAAATACTTTTGCCTGTTTCTTCCTTATATCTAAGCATTTCTGGCTTAGTGTTGATTTCTTCTTTGTCGCTAGTGTTCATGTCTGGTCAGGTTCGTGCACTTCTAAGACTTGGGTTTGTCAGATTCCCGCCCCGTCCCATGGTGTTCTTCTTTCAAGGAGTGATCCATCGGTAATCGACCCGAACCTGTCTCCATCCATCTCTCTTGTATCTTTGTCTGTCGTTGAATCTTCGTGGTCTATCTGTTCTTTCAAATCCAGTGTCTTCCACTCTCGTTCTTAGTGGAGTGTAGTCTCTTCTCCTCCTAGTGATGTGTACTTTATTACACAAATAAACCCGTAATATTACTTTAATATATTAGGAAAATAAACCCGTCATAATACTTACTGTACTATAATACACAAGTAAACTCATGATATTCATCATCCAATGCCTTGCCGTCTGGCGTGGGGCGATCATGTCTCTCCACAAATTACGATCTCAGACGTCATGGATCACTTCTTGTGTTTTCAGTGGAAGATAAACTCTATGGACCGCTGAATGAACTAAAAAAGACTGTTAGATTCATACAAGAGACAACATTGCAGTTATAAACATATTTTAGGCGAACGAAAGAAGAAGAAGAATTCTTGTGTTGACTCCCTTCCATGCCATGACACAAGACATGCCAATAATAACTTTACGCTGTCTTCCTCTATTTCTCTTGCCACTAATCTTTCCGGTTGTCACAACATGTTCTAGTTTTTGTCTTCTCATAACGTGGCCCAAAAAACGAGGACTGCCTCTTCCTGATGTTTGTGATAAGTTGTCTTTGCGACTCAGCTTCCCTTAAACATTCCTGATTGCTCTTTTTGGTTGTCTAACTAATTTTCAGCATTTTTCTATAAAACTACATCACCAAGGCTTCCAGGGATTTTTTCACCTGTATACTAATTGCGCATATCTCGCAGCCGTATGTTAAAACTGGTTCTATGTAACATGCAAGAACTATTTTCCTGACTTTCAAGGACAGCGACTTATTGCACAAAATGTTCTTCATTTGACAGAATGCAGTTCTTGCTTGTCCTGTTCTGCTCTTTAATCTCAGTGATCCATCTTCCATCTGATATTATACACGTGCCCTAGAACTGTGAATTTCAGCACTTGTCCCAAAATAACTTCCTATACTGTAATTGCACATTTAGGCACAATATGTTTCTTTTATATCGCCATAACTTTTGTCATTCTGTTATTCATTCTTTCACTGTATGTAAAGAGGAAAAAGGAGCATGGCTCGAGAAAAATTGCATAGAAATTGAAAAACAACACAACAGTAAAACTACAAAATTAATGCACAAAAGAATTCAGGAGCTTACTAATAAAAGAACACATCCATAAGCAGGATGTCTGAAAACAAAAGATGAGAAAATCATAATAGAAAAAGATCACATTTTACATGTATGGTCAGATTATGTGAAAAACCTTTATGATGATAACACATAAGAACAGTATGATATTCGAAATAATAATGAAGGACCATCAATTTTTAAGATGGAGGTTCAGAATGTTCTTAACCACATGAAACCTGGCAAGACCCCCGGTTCAGCAACATCACAACAGAAATGATTAATGCTTTAGAACAGTGGTTCGCAACCTTTTTTTTTGGCGGTGCCCTCCCCCCTTTCACCATATTTTCATTCGTCATCCCCCCCCCCCCCTTTTCGTATTTCCTACCTAAAAATTTGGCCCGTGCCCCCTTCGCCATATTTTCATAACGTCACCCCCCCCCCCCCTTCCTTTCGTATTTCCTACCTAAAAATCCCATTCCCGCCCCTAAATAGTATGCGTAATAATGGAAGCACATACTAAAAAGAATCTAGACGTCCACATAAAACGTGATTTGTGGATTTACTTACTTTATAAAATGAATTTTAGAAGGGTGAGACGTACAGAACTGTAAAGTATGAAGGGAAAAATAATATCAAGTAATCGGTTCTTGTATTAACGCGATCTTGAAATAATCTTCATCCCCCCTTCCCCTGGAAACCCTAATATCCCCCCCACCTCGGGGGGGGGGGGGGGAATTCCCCACCGGTTGAGAACCACTGCTTTAGAAGAATATGGAGTAGATCAAGTCACAAGACTGCTGAACACAATATATGATACTGGAGATATACCACATAAATTATGTAATTCTGTATTTTATTGCAATTCCAAAGACATCAGGAGCCTTGGAATGTGATCAACATTGAACTATTAGTAAAATGAGTCACATCACACAGATTTTGCTAAGAATTATCTAGCAAAGCGTTAAGAATAAAATACAACCTGAAATTGGAGAAGAACAGTGTGGGTTTGTAGAAGGCAAGGGTACAGTAAATGCTGTGTATATGCTGCGATCAGTTATTGAAGGTTCTATAGAAGTAAACAAAGATCTACATCTTTGCTTTATTGACTACACACAGGTTTTCGATAGAGTAAGACATGTCAACATGATAAATATGCTTGAAGATCTACAAATTGATGGGAAAGACCTTAGAATTGTAACGAACATATATTTGAAACAACAAGCTGCCATAAGAATTGATAATGAAGTAGGTCAATATCAGCCTAGTAAGAGAGGTGTGAGGCAGGGATGTGTAATGTCTCCAGATTTTTTTCCCCTGTACAGTGAAAATATTTTCAGAAATATAGAAGATATCAAAATAAATTATCATTGGGGGCCGAAACATCAATAATATTAGATATGCAGATGATACCGTATTTATTGCAGACAATGAACAGGATCAACAACATTTAATAGATGCACTTGTTGCACATTGTGAACAACTAGGGTTAGAATTGAATTGTAAGAAGACACAGATTATGGTCGTCACTAGGAAGAAGAAAATACCATAACGTAATATACAAGTAAATGGGAATATTCTTAAACAAGTGAATCGGTACAATTATCTCGGACAGTCATAACATCTGATGGGAGATGCCTTGAGGAGATTAGAACAAGAACTGCCTTGGCGGTGGCAGTCTTTTGCAAGATGAAAACCATAAAGACCAATAAAAGATGTCAATTGCCACAAGAAAAAGAGTGTTGAAATGCTACATAGCACCTGTTCTTTTGTGTGTATGTGAAGCGTGGACAGTGAGCAGACAAGCGGAGAAACATCTGATGGCTGCGGAAATGTGGTTTCTAAGGAAAATGCAAAGAATACCATGGACAGACAGAAAAACCAATGACCAAGTCCTACAAGAAACAGATGAAAATCGTAAACTGATTAGAGAAATTAGACATAGACAGTCAACATGTTTGGGGCATGTTATGAGAAGAAATAAATTTGAGAACCTGGAAAGATCGAGGGGAAGAGAACAATGGGAAGGAAGACAGAGAAGTAAATACCGGATGACTTGACCACGTGGTATGGTCGAGACAAGAACACTGAGCTTATACACGACTCTGGTGATCTAGTGATATTGCGAATCATGACTGCCCACGCTTATCGACATGGCACATGATGGATGGATCGATATTAAACAAATACACTCGTGAAATTACTTTACTATATTAGACAAATACACTCGTGATATTACTTTACTAAATTAGACAAATACACTCGTGATATTACTTTACTATATTGGACGAATAAAGCGATAGTACTTTGCTACGAGGGGCCCTCAAAATTGAAACCTTAATTTTTAATGTTTTTTTAGGTGCATATATTCTGAAAAAGGTAAAGAACACATGTATCATTTTTCTATGTAGTTCTGGCTAGGTATGGCGAGTACGAGAGATGCGGTACACACTGAAAGTGGAGGTCTTCGATGGGTTCAACAGTTTCACGGGCAGTGTGGGGTCGAGCATTGTCATGTTGCGAAAGGACATCTTTATTCAGAAGTCCACGACGTTCAGGTTTGATTGCGGGTGGAAGATGATACCTGAGAAGATCTGCATATGTATCACTGGTGACATTTTCCCCTTTTGGCACGTAGTGCTCTAAAATAACGTCTTGTTCATCCCAAAAGTCAGCATAACCTTCCATGCAGATGGCCGTGTGCGAAACTTCTTTGGCTTCGATAAGGGAGGATGGCGTCATTCTTTGCTCGCTCTCTTCGTTTCCGTCTCGTGGTAGTGAACTCAGGTTTCATCTCCAGTAACAATTCTTGATAGGAAATCATCACCTTCTGCTTCAAAGCACTGCAACAGTTCTTGACAAGCATCAATGCGCCGTTATTTTTCATTTCTGGAGTAGCTGCCATGGAACCCACCTTGCAGAAGCTTTGTGGTACTGTAGCACATCATGGATGATGTGATGTGCTGACCCTTGACTGATGTCAAGATGTGCGGCAATGCCACTTACAGTTAATCGGTATTTTTTTTTATGAAGCCTTCAACGGCTGCAATCGATTGTGTGGTCACTACTCAGTGTGCTTGACCTGGTCGTGAACAGTCTGTCACAGAAGTCACGCTGTTTTGAAACGTCCTACTCCATGCACTTGCTGAACTGACAGGCATACATCACCATACTGGATCTTTATTTTTTTTTTAATTCGCATATCCTTTTACAGGACATCGCTGTCAACAGCAGCATCTTTCAGCTGTCTGTTAATTTCTTGGCAAGATTACGCTCAGTAGTTTGCCATTGCTTTCTAAGCGGCCGACTCAGTTATCCCGCAAGTCACCAGCGGGGGACGAACCTCTCCCAGTTCTCGCCCGCTACGAGACTCTGCGTGATAAACGGGATTACGGAGAAAGTGGTATAACCCTTCGGCCAGAGAGACTGGCGGATCTTTATTAGCCGATTAATTTCTATAGGTTTCACCCCTTCAATTATCAAAACCGGATAACAGAACGCTGCTCCTCTTTGGTGCATGGAATAAAGTAGGCCGGCCATCTTTAAGTTGTCATTACGATGTCACAATTTTCAACTCCACCGAGATGTCACGTGTTTAACACTCTTGACATCCCTAAGAGCAATATTGACAGGTTACAAGACAATGGCATGGTTACTGCAATGTCTTTCAAACTTTTAAGGTTATTATTTGAATCCCCTTCGTATATTAGACAAATAAACTCGAGATATACCTAGCTAGAAAACTGCCGCTTGGCACTCAATTTCTCCCAGCATGACTACAGACATTTTTTTGTTAGTTTTCCTCAGAGAATTGAAAGCATTCCATGAAGCAGCTAATTAGAATAGAGTGTTCTACATTACATTGGCTGAGTCAAGAAACTGTCAAGTGATTAGTCGTGTGGGAAATGAATGATCACCTCAGACAGACAGCGATGCATAAAAGCAGGACTCAGACAGAAACTGAAAGTTTCAACACAGAGCCACAAACAAAATGTTGCACGATTTATTGTCTGGTATATTTTGTTG
Source organism: Cepaea nemoralis (assembly GCA_014155875.1). Classification (NCBI taxonomy): domain Eukaryota; kingdom Metazoa; phylum Mollusca; class Gastropoda; order Stylommatophora; family Helicidae; genus Cepaea; species Cepaea nemoralis. Next base: position 191,559 of record JACEFZ010011001.1, on the reverse strand, counting down.
GATTTCGTCAGGTGCGCACTACAGATGGCACCTTGCCGTCTTGGCAGATAATAGTTTGTTACACTGTGCTTCAAAATAGGCATAATAACTACAACCCATGGTGGTAGCGAATGTGACCGATCCGTCCAATTGGTGCTGTAAATGTTCGTCCACAATGGATGCAAATGAACACAAGGTCATTTCCACCATCATGCACAATCTTACGTATCACACGCTCGGTGTGTGACCTATCTGCAATCATTTTCTCCTTTGTCTTTTAATTCCATTTCTGATAGTTTCCATTCAGGCAACACGCATCAGCAGGCTACGTGCTCTCTAATGTGCAATAGCAATGCCTGTATCAATCATGTCCCGCTGAAACACATATTTGTATCGTAGTAGAGACCGACCCCGAGATCTCTTACCCATCTGTAATTCACCAAAAAGATGCCCTTTGGTATTCTACCATCATTCATCCTCCTAACGTATCCTATCTATCTAAGTTCACGAAGGCTGGGCATGGAACAAACCGTCACACTACCTGATGTTTGCAATACTTCAGTATTTGTAATTTTTGTCTAGCCACTTAATGCCAAGTATTCTTCGCAGACACCGCATATGAAAGCTGTTTAAACTTTTCTCTTGGTGTGAATAAGTTGACCAGGCTTCAGTACCATAAAGAAGAGTACTAAGGACACAGGCTTGATAGACCAGGAGTTTTGTTTTGGGAGTCAGCTTCCGGTTCTCCCAGACTCTGTTTGTTAACCTGTTCATTGTTGTTGCTGCCTTACCAATCCATGAATGATGTTAACAAGAGTTTTGGTGATTTTGTTTTTTAGTGATTCAATCATGATGTTGATTTCCTGGTCTAGGGATAATTTACTGTTTAACTCTGATCCTAGATTTGTAAAATGTTCTATTGTCTCCAGTTTGTCGTCGTCAATAAAGATTGATAGTACCCCATGTGCACCTTGTGACATAATCTGTGTCTTCTCAATTTGCTAATTGTGAAACCAAATTCATAACAAGCATAGGAGGATGCAGACAGTAGACGTTGTAATTCTTCTTCATATTGGGTCGTAATTGTAGCAGCATCTGCAAAAACCAACTCTCTGATCAGTACCCTCCTAATATTGCTCTTGGTCTTTACACTCTGAGCATTGTAGAGGCCGCCATCTGAGCGTGAGTGAATGTATATACCACAATCCTGATCACGAAAGGCATATTTCAGTAAAAGAGAAAAATATATTCCAAAGACAAGTACATAACCTTGCTTAACTCCACTCTTAATTTCAAACTCTTCTGAAGTTGCACCATAAAACTTGATTATACCCTCCATACCTGTGTGAAACGATTCCACAATGAACAGAAGGGTTGGCGGGCAGCTGATCTTCTTTAGTGCCAGTGAGCAGACCATGACAACTGACCAAACCAAATGTCTCTGAGCCTGGGGGCGGACACTCGAACATCTCAGCGACGGATCCCACATTTATGGTGTTAAGCTGCACTGTTTTGTAAGGTCCTTGGCTTAGTATATTCTATTTCGACAAGCGTGTTTCTTGATTGCTTTAACTAGCCTCTGACTGTCACCAGTTTACCTAGAAGGCACCATGTGTGTATCTCTCTTAGTCTGATCCTTGATCATTTACCTGTCCGGTAATGGGAGAACTTACCAGTAGATATGCTACCGTTGGCAGGGCTTCTGGAGGTCATTGGGTCACATGAATCATTCGCTCATTTAGGGGTCAGCCTGGCCGACTTGAACGCTCGCTCCTTAACTTCAGGTGTGCTGGTGGCGTGGTAGCGGTTTTAACCCCTTACATTCGGTCAGTGGATTAAGATGTTGACTTATCGTCCTTGACTTGGGATCGTAAATTACAAGTACCTCAGATGTCGGAGTGGGTTCGCCTGATGGCGAGGGACACTGGTAATAGGGAAACATAGTCCACACGCAAAATCAGTCAATTGCAAGCTCCAGAGTAGTAGTAGTAGTAGTAATAGTAGTAGTAGTAGTAGTAGTAGTAGTAGTAGCAGCAGCAGCAGCAGCAGCAGCAGTAGTAGTAGTAGTAGTAGTAGTAGTAGTAGTAGTAGTAGTAGTAGTAGTAGTAGTAGTAGTAGTTGTAGTAGAAGTAGTAGTAGTAGTAGTAGTAGTAGTAGTAGTAGTAGTAGTAGTAGTAGTAGTAGTAGTAGTAGTAGTAGTAGTAGTAGTAGTAGTAGTAGTAGTAGTAGCAGCAGCAGCAAGAGAAGGGGCAGTAGCAGGAGCAGTGATAGTAGCAGTAGCAGCAGCAGGAGCAGTAGTAGCAGCAGCAGCAGCACGTGTATGTACTACGCTTGGGTTCAAAGCAAGCAAAAGCAAAAACAAATAAAAAATAAAAAATAGGCCCATGTTAATGTCGAGACACGTGCCGATTCAGTTTGACCCCAGCAGGAAAATACGTAGTAAGGACGGAATATATGCCTGCGTAATCAACTGGTCGTTGGAACTACAGGTAACAACAGTCTTTAATATCATTTGAAGGAGAGGTACAGCACTTTATGGCATACCCCGCGTCCTTTACAATGTTACTGGGTAACAAATCATGGCATTTGCATGTTCTAAAATCAAAATAGTGTTCTAATGATGAGAAATACATTCGCAGGTGATGATCGGCACTCGTAGACGGTGCGGGAAATTAGTGGACGCAAGATTGCAGTTTGGTGGACACAGTTATGGCGTCCTGGGTTCAGGGCCGTCTGTACAGTAAAGAATGGCGTTTCTACTGAAAAAGGTAAGAGATTGCACATTGTCACACATTTCACACATTCTCCTATGCGGTTATCTTAGACCACGTAGCATCATTTCTCTGGGTGGTCTGAGACTGTGGCGCGAAGAGTGTGTTGCTTTCATAAAGGTATTCGTAAATTATATAAAGGAAGAGTGCATTTCGAATATTATACTTCCTTATCGGCTTGCGTCTGTGGCTAAGGGATGGCAAATGCTTTTTACAATTCCGCATATCGGGTTTGAAATAAACTGTGGGCGATTTGGAAGAAGACCACCTTTCATTGATGTTTAACAATGGTGTAAGCGTCCTTGAGTAATGGCATAGAAGGTAATCAACACACGAACTGATCTATGACGTAAGATATCGCAATGGCTGGAGCAGCATGATCGCCCACGCCAGCTGGTAAGACATTGGATGATGATGAAGATGATGATGATGATGATGATGATAACTGATGATGATGATGATGATGATGATGATGATGATGATGATGATGATGATGATGATGATGATGATGATGATGATGATGATGACTGATGAGATCATGATGATGATGATGATGATGATGATGATGATGATGATGATGATGATGACGATGATGGTGATGATGATGATTATGATGATGATTATGATGATGATGATAATCATGATGATGATGATGATGATGATGATGATGATGATGATGATGATGATGATGATGATGATGATGATGATGATGATCATGATGATCATGATCATGATCATGATCATGATCAATATGATGATGATGATGATGATGATGATGATGATGATGATGATGATGATGATGATGATGATGATGATGATGATGATGATGATGATGATGATGAGCGTCCGCCGTTTAGAAAGCAATAGCAATCTATAGAAGGCTAAATTGCCAAAAAAATCGGAAATGGTCAAATATGTTGGGGATGATTGCAACGTCATGTAAGGATGTTAAAAAATTTAATTGTATATCCTTTACGGGACGTCGCAGTAAACCTCAGCATGTTTTGTGATTTTTTTTGTGTGGCAAGTTTACGTTAAGAAGTTTGTCATTAATTTCTGAACTACTGACACTTATACTATTTTATAAAAATCAACGCAAGGCTACCAAATCGCCCACAGCTGTGATTCGATTGCTGTATGCGTCCCTAACCCTTCGCCACAGGGACGGATGTAAGGCCATGCAATTAATGTAACTTTCGGATCAATATGACACTTGGTTTCTATCAACATCCTACCAAATTAAACACTCTGTCACATGTGAGGTGGCATGCTTGGGAGAGACTGCTGCTATTTCTAGACACATAAATGCACAGAGATCAGACACAAGAGAGACATAACACCATGCATGGAAATCATTAAGACACAATACATGATGTGTTTTAGACATGTCATGAGAATGAAACGTAATCAACTACCCATAAGAACATGCAATCAAACCAGATTTAGATACATAGCCAGATGAAGACCAAAAAAGCGAAACTTCCTCCCCTCCCTCCCCCCCCCTTCCCCCCCCCCCCCCCCTTTTAACTTCTATTGAGTTCAGATCACTACATGTGAATTTATTTCCCTCGATTTATATTTATATAGCAAGTTCGATAGGAAACCTAAAAGCTAATTGCATATCCTTTACAGGACGTGGTGGTCAACTCCAGCATTTTTGGGCTGTTTGTGATTCCTGGGCAAGGTTTACGTTCAGTAGTTTAAGTTCATTGCTTTCTGAACGACCAGAACTCATACTATTGCATTGAAACCAACGCAAGACGGTCTGCTTCCAAATCGCCCGCAGCTGTGTTTCAAACGCGGTTTACGGGATTATGAATTGCGTCAGTAACGCCTAGCCGCCATTGAGCCGGCTAAAAGGCAAACTCAACAAACACATCGTGGCCACGCTCCTCAACAAACACATCGTGGCGACGCTCCTCAACAAAAACATCGTGGCGACGCTCCTCAACAAACACATCGTGGCGACGCTCCTCAAGAAACACATCGTGGCGACGCTCCTCAACAAACACATCGTGGCGACGCTCCTCAACAAACACATCGTGGCGACGCTCCTCAACAAACACATCGTGGCGAGGCTCCTCAACAAACACATCGTGGCGACGCTCCTCAACAAACACATCGTGGCCACGCTCCTCTTATTGCAGATCATGCTTGACCCTTGTTTGGTTTTGTTATTTATGTATTCCTTATCTTACCGGCTCTGTGAGGTAGGGGTTACGGACGCAGATCGTAATCCCGCATACTACGTTCGAAACACAGCTGCAGGAGATTTGACCTTGCGTCGGTTTTTATATAATGGTATGAGTGCCGGTGGTTCAGAAAGCAATTTCAAACTACTGAAAGTAAACTTGCCTATAAATCACAATCAGCCTAAAAACAATTCTGGGGTTGACTGTGACGTCCTGTAAACGATATGAAACAAACTTTTTTATCTTTACCTCATGTATGGTTGGCTGAATTTTGCAGCTAAAGGTTTACTACGGAATGTTGAAGCTCCAACTCATTGGACACACTGCACCAACACTGAAGAACGATCAGTGGGTTCTTAAAAAAGCACTCTACAACATAATCTTCCTACCAACCCTATGCTAGCAATGCCAAACCAGAGAAAAGAAAAAATTACAACAGAAATGAGATTCCTGAGAAGAATACTCAGTGTATCAAGAAGACAGAAAATCAGAAATGAAGAAATCAGGACATCAGAAAACGGCAAGTAAAATGGTTTAACTATATAACTGGGCTACCAACTAACAACATTCCACAACAAGCAATGATGTACAGACCAAGCGGAACCAGAAGAAGCGACAGACCCATGTAAACGATGGACAGAGGGAATAACGGAGTCCATGGCATATTCGATATGTGAAGCCCAGAAACAGGCACTCTCCTGCTGTCTATGCTTCACCTCGACACCACAAGGTACAAGAGGAACAAGATGAGATGAGATGATGATGATGATGATGAGAAGAGATAATATGATGAGATGAGAAGATGAGATTAAATGAGATGATGAGATTAGAGGATCAGAAGCCACACCCCCCCCCCCCCCTCTCAACCCAACCCGTCCATGGCCGCCCCTTAAGATATATATGACAGGTTATTCTGTGTTACTAATCTTTATTTACCTTAAGGGACCCGGGAACAAACAAGCGTAGATCTCCTTAATCGCTTCTTACCACACGCAAGGAGGTTACAGTGTTACTATGCGTTCCTTAACGTTCCCGGTAATGCATGAAAGTAGCAGACAGGGATACAAAGCAACTAGGGTAACACATCTAGCCTTGACATTCAAGCCTCCCTACCCTCTCACCCACCCGTTTTTTACTGTTAATGGTATCTGTGGTTTAGAACATAGACAATACATTTTGTCAATGTACTAGGGCAGTGGTTCTCAACCGGTGGGGAATTTTCCCCTCCCCCTCCCCAGGGGAGAATTTTAGGGTTTCCAACAGGGGGGGGGGGGGGGGAATTAAGATTATTTCAAGATAGCATTAATACAAGAACCGATTACTTGATATTGTTTGTCCCTTCATACTGTACGGATCTGTACGTCTCACCCTTCTAAAATTCATTTTATAGTGTAAGTAGAACCACAAATCACGTTTTATGTTTACGTCTTAGACTTGTTTTAGTATGTGCTATTAAAGTTAGCTTCCATTATTACGAATACTGTTTAGGGGCGGGCGGGATTTTTAGGTAGGAAATACGAAAGGGGGGAATGATGTTCTGAAAATATGGTGAAGGGGGGCACGGGGCACATTTTTAGGTAGGAAATACGAAAAAGGGGGGGCGGGGGGTGACGTTCTGAAAATATGGTGAAGGGGGGTACGGGTAAAATAGGGATGAGAACCATGTACTAGGGGAAGTAATTAAGTAGTCGGAATTTTATGAATAACTTTTTATTTTTATTTTACACTAGAGCGAATCCGAGATTTTGAATGCGTTATTTGCCAACATAGTTCCCCTAATAGGCATCAAACTTGGTCCACTGGCTTGTTGATGTCTTCTTAGAACAAGTTGTTGTGTGTGGCTTTAAACCAATTTTACAACACCTTCATTATTTGGTTGTCATCTGCAAACTCCTGACACCGCGGATTGTTCTTTCAATGTTCCAACAAGTGAGAGTCCGATGACGCGAAGTTTGTTTGCTGGATTTTTCAAGACATCACACTTCAGAGCACGTAGTGTCTTCACTGTATCCGCAGCTGTATGAGGACGGGTGTTGTCGTACAACAACAATACTCCTTTTGAGAGTAGTCCCCGGCATTGCAATCGTTTCGCGGGTTTTAGTTTGTTCACTAGCATGCCACTGTATCGAGCACTAGTCACAGATTACCCCTTCCTGGAAATGCACTAATATAATTCCCTTGATATACCAACAGATAGCCAGCGTGACTTTTCCATCAGATTCTTGAGTCTTCCATTTTGAAATCTTTTTGCCCTTTCATACACTCTTCCTGACTAAGACAACTGTCTCCATACTGAACGACTATTCTTCTGTAGATTTCAAAAGGTTTCACACAGTCTGATAAATAAAAAGCTAATAACGTCTCGTTTTTCATCCACGGTACAAGTCGATAGCGGGTCAGTCATATTTTAATCGTTATTGCGCATGCGCACACTGCGCGATCCTCACGACCCCTACATCAGGTATTGCTAAAGTGCTAGTTTCTGTCCTGAAATAAAACTTCTTTTTTTTTTTCATTTTGCATACTCTTCACACGCACACCTTAAAATAACGTTCCTGTTACTTAATGACTTCCCCTCGTCAATGCGATTCCTTAACTCAGTTCTCCGGAAACTCAACAGGTAATTCGACCATGGAATGTAACCAAGGACGCATCCCATTTGAGCGCACCGGAAATACCAGTTTCTCCGCCGTCACCTGACCTTTCACATTTGACCCCAGATGAGATCAGCGTTATCAATGAAGTCATCAGACGACAAGAGGAGTTTGAAAGACAGGAAGCAGATAGGGTCAAGTGAGTATACTTGTATCTGTGCGCGCTCGCGCGCGCGTGTGTGTGTGTGTGTGTGTTTGTGTGTTTGTGTGCTCGCATGTGTGTGCGTGCGTGTGCCACAGAAAACGATGTCATCAATTCTTAGTCTTTTCCGATTACATCGATTTATCTATGCTATAACACACGAGACTAAGTACACGAGTTATATCTTGGTCTACCGGTCCTCTTGGGTCACGTGGAAGCGCCATTAACAAAATTTTAACTTGGGTAGGAGAGTACAGGAGGTTAAACTGTCTATCACACTTGTCCAGTAGAAATCTATACCAAAACGTGAGAAACGCAGCCAAAACTTCATCCCTGGTCATTCTCCTATCAACATTGTTAGAAAAATAGTAGGTTCCAGAGCGCATTGCTAATCAAGAACCTTCATGGAGGGTCAGATCGCATAAACAACATTCCATCACAACGGTATTTAAGACACTAGGAAAGAAAGGCACGAGTAGACAATACTACGGAATGCAGGTAAAAGTAGGAACCAAACGAATCAGTGGAGGACGAGGCAAGAGTGGCTGGGGCTTCACCGGCACGGAAAATAGCCAGAATCAGCAAAAGGTAGTCACTATACAACCATTTAGCGAAATTCGAACACGGAACCGCACCCCAGTACATCACTATCGCCCTACGAGGGTAAGTTAATAAGTACTGACTGTACAAATGACTGTAGAAAAATAACTAAATATGATAACTTGAAACCAGCTTATTTTTATACATACATTGTCCCTTTATTTCTCAACATAATTTCCACCAACGTTGATGCACTTATCCCATCGTTTTATCCGTCCTCCCAAAGCGGCTGCATAGAACTGCGTGCTCTGTTTTCTAAACCACGTTTTCACTTCACATTCACCTTCGGCGTCATTCGCGAAATGTCTCCCGCCAAGGTCGGTTTTCAGTGTGTATACTGACAAATGTTTATCCCATAAAGCGGTGCATAGTTGGGTAGAAAAAGTTACCAGGGTGAGTCAATAAGTAAGTCACACAGTTCTATGGGATGGCAGGTAAATGAAAACAAAGTGTGCAGTTCTATGCAGCCGGTTTGGGATGGCTGATAAAACGATTGGATAAGTGATCTTCATCTCGAACGACTTGGTAAGTAGCCAGGACTGCCGTTGGTTAAAAAAAAATCTAGATGAATATGCTGTTAATCCGCTGTCTGTTTGTCTGTAAATCTTTCCGACCTGCACTGCCTCTTTGATTTCATTATCTCATTGTGATGTTCTTTTCATTCTACTGTGTTTGGTGTTCAAATCCCCCCGTATTGCTTCCAGGGTTTTCATCAAAGCTGATTTTAAAGATGTTCAATTCGTTGTCTACACATCCACTAACTTCAGGCTCACTCTCATATTGCGTTCACTGTTTGAGAATTTACAACTGTAAGAAAAACCTATTTCCCCCTGATACCATGATAGTAGACCGCTTTACGTTGGTTTTTGCGTTGTGTCAGTTTACAGCAGAGTTGCGATATTTGCATCTTTCGGCCAACACATCCGACTTCCGCAGGCGTTTGTTGACATCGTTAGATTTCCCGAGTTGTTACTTCTAAGTCGATGCTTGTTCTTATGCTTTTATCATCTATTTTGTTGTTGTTGTAATTGTTTCTGTTTTAGGTGTCAGTTTTTACATATAAAGTCAGTGAAGTCATGATGACTAGCTAAAGTGAGATACTGGTAGTGATGACTGACACATGCCTGGGTCATTGACATTAAGGAGAATGACCGTGCTAGTACATAAACAAGTGATCGAGCAGGAGAAATAATGGGGCGGGTGTGAGTGGAGACCCCCAGAATGGATGGGGTGAAGGACAGTTTAGTTTTTTGTGTAATCAAGGGACTTCAGGACAGTTGAAGTTTTGGCGCCGAACGGATAGGTTGTCGAGGACATGGGAGTTTAGACTGACTGTGGGTCAGTTCTGGTGTTGTGTTGTTCTCCCAGTTGTGAATGCAGGCCTAAAACCCAGTGGGGGTTGGATAGTTAATGGAGGCCTGAACCCAGAGTGGGTGATATAGTTAGTGGAGACTAGACCCAGTATGTGGGTGTATTGTGTGAGGTCCAGCGGTGGATAGGAGCTGGATTACCTGTCTTGTGAATTTGAGATTAAGCAGGCCGTGAGAAGACCGTGATGTGTGCGTGTTAATGTTGTGAGAAGGATTTGGATATTCTATGGATTATATTGTTTCTGGATATATAAATATTTTTCCGTGGGTCTGTGTTATTTCTGTATTAAAGGATTATGTGCGCCAACTCAATCTTGTTCAATGACTGATGGAGGTGTATTACTGGGGTGAGTTGCATTGTGAGACCTTTAGATAACTCAATTGACACACCAAGAGCATCGTTACCTAGACAACGACCATACCACGAACTTATCATCAAGAACATCGTGAGAATGACGAATATAAATTAATGCCGGTTTTGAGGCTGAGCCATTTGTCCCGTCATCCGCGCACCGGATGTTTCAGATCAAGCTCTCTTATCCTTTCGGCCATGTCGACTGATGATAGTGGTTTCTTCTTCTTCTTCTTCTTCTTCTTCTTCTTCTTCTTCTTCTTCTTCTTCTTTTCGTTCATCCGGAGTGTTTTTTCAGATGTGATTGCGGTGTGCGTTAGGCACCCTTGGGTTGAAAACCCTTAGGTCAACACATCCGGCTTTTGCGTGCATTTTTGACCAGGTTAGCATTCCTGGGAGACTCTCACTTTTGTGGTACCGTCCACATTTCAGCTGGTCAAGTTGGAACAGTCGAGGACTTCGGTCATCCCTCAAGAGAAGGAAGGGACAGTCCATAGCATTTTCCGCCATCCAAGGTTGCTTCCATAGTTGCAGGGTCGACACATAGCACCCTGGTACTGGGCTCACCAAGGGAATCGTCACGTCCTGCTCATGGCTGCTTTAATTCCTCACTTCAATATATTGGGCATTTCGTTCGCCCCGGGCCGTTCCCGCACAAACCAGACAGGTCTGCAGACGATATCCACTCAGCGAGTTTTCGGACATGTGCTTGTCGTTGCGCCCGTCAGAGCTGTTCCAGGCACGACAGACATTCGGAAAACTGCCTAGTCAGAGCTGTTCCGAACAAGAGCGGCATTCGGAAACTAGGTAGCCAGAGCTGTTCCTAGCACGAGAGACGTTCGGACGAGACATTTCACTCAGACGTAAATACGTAGTGCCAATTTTTAGTTTGCCACCCGTAGGACGGCACTTCCGACTTCAGCAGGCATTTTTTAATGAGGTTAGCTTCCTCGGGTTTCGAGGCACGTTAGACTTATTGTTTTGATGTCGCCCACATCTCAGCTGGTCAAGATAGAACGATCATCGACATCACGGTTAACCCTCAGGGGAAGGCAGGGGCAGACCATGGGCCTATCCAAGGCTATCCAAGGAGGCGTCCATAATTGCAGAGCCGGCACATATTGCTCTGAGACTGGGCTCACCCATGGAGTTGCGACGTCCTGCTCATGGCTGCTTTAGTTCCTCACTTCCATGTGTTGGGCATCTCGCTTGCCACTGGTCGCTCAAGCACGCACCAGGAACGGTCAGACTGCGGGCGACATACACTCGGTAAGCTTTTGCTTTTGACTTCGGACCACGCAATGGATTCGCTAGCCGTGCCTTCCATTTCGTGTTATTGAGACGTTTTTTAACTTTTGTCTATACTCTATGTGTTAGATACAGACAGTTTCGACTGGGACGCTTTCTGCATTTTTATTCTCGCTCACGAGGTAGGCTACATGTGCTGCCGGCTCAGCACCTTACCTCCGTGTAGCATTGAGCGAGAAACGGCAAGGCAATCTCATCCGGGAATCCGTCATATCCCCCTGCTGAGAGCCTTCAAACAAGTATCAGTAGCGTGCTCAGTATCTCACCTCTATTTATCGGTAGGTGTGTATCGGCCCGGCTCTCGGATCCGCGGGTTTGTGGCTTAGAGGCGTTCAGCCACAGCCCTCGACAGAGAGCCTTAGAGTATTGTCCGGACCAAGGTCTTCTGCCTTCGTGTACCTGATTTAATCTTTTGACTGTTATCCTCAGTCTACCTGCAGAGCAGCAGGTTATGTCTCTCTTAGTCTGGCCCCTATCCCATAAGCTGTCCGATATGTAATTTTCATCCTTTGGCAAGCAGATGGGGTCAATGGGACACGCAAGTTCCCCCAACACGGCAAGGTGGAGACACATCACCATTATTCAGGCAGCCGAGGCCTGCTTTGAACACTCTAATTTTTTCAAAGTAAACGCGCCGGCCACCCGGGACGCTCAGCGAAGAGCACCCACGGGAGAGAGCCGGCAGACGGTAGGGCAGGAACAACGGGCAGTGAACCGGCGCGAGCCGGACCGCCCGCCTGCACCTGAGATCCAACTACGAGCTTTTTAACTGCAACAACTTTAATATACACTATTGGAGCTGGAATTACCGCGGCTGCTGGCACCAGACTTGCCCTCCAATAGATCCTCGTTAAAGGGTTTAAAGTGTACTCATTCCAATTACGGGGCCTCGATAGAGTCCCGTATTGTTATTTTTCGTCACTACCTCCCCGTGCCGGGAGTGGGTAAGTTGCGCGCCTGCTGCCTTCCTTGGATGTGGTAGCCGTTTCTCATGCTCCCTCTCCGGAATCGAACCCTGATTCCCCGTTACCCGTTACAAACATGGTAGGCATGTCACGTACCATCGACATTTGATAGGGCAGACATTTGAAAGATGCGTCGCCGGCACGTAAGGCCATGCGATCAGCACAAAGTTATCCAGAGTCACCAGTGGGAACGCCGCGCCCCGCGAAGGGCAACGACGATTGGTTTTGAACTAATAAAAGCGCTCTTTCCGCGAGGGTCGGAGCTTGGTAAGCATGTATTAGCTCTAGAATTGCCACAGTTATCCAAGTAGGATCGTGTCATCTAAGGAACCTCGACTGATTTAATGAGCCATTCGCGGTTTCACCGTGAGACAGTGTGAACTTAGACATGCATGGCTTAATCTTTGAGACAAGCATATGACTACTGGCAGGATCAACCAGATATCTATCGGACAGACGGACTATTCACGCACACGCAAGCCAAGAGTAGCATCGCTAAAGCGCGCCCTCCCGGTACAAGGTGATACATGCAAAACCACTGGACGCCTACCGACGAGCTTTCAAGCTACGCTGGCAGGACTGACCGAAAAAAGCTATACCAGCTTACTGACTGCAGGCCCACTACTCATCGAGAGAGAGTGGGCGCTTATCGAGACTTTGTTGAACGGTCGTACAAATTTGCTCTTTTGCCCGCTCTAACCAAGACCCTGGCTGCACGGTGCGGTTACATTCTCGAAACGCCTGCCTCGCTAGCTTGCGTTGGCTGGGAAGATCCCATTTTGGTGCACCTCACACAGCCATCCGAGACAACGAACGCTAGACGCGGAACTGATCTAGCGAACAGACCAGCCCTCACTGATAGTGGTTTAACTGTGATATTCATACAAGAGACAACATTGCATTTATAGACATATTTCAAGCGAACGAAAGAAGAAGAAGAAGAACTGTGACGACGATGGTGATTTAACTGTGACGATGATTTTGATTATAATTGTGACGATGATAGTGATGTAACTGTGACGATGATTGTAATTACAACTGTGGCGATAATAGTGATTACAACTGTGAAGATGGTTGTGATTATAACTGTGATGATGGTTGTCTTAATATGAAGATAGTGGTGATCGTGGTGATGGGGTTAAGTTTAGTCGTGATGATTGTTACTAATGATAATGAAATGGTAATAATAAGAAGAATAACGATTATTGATGATAATGGTGACGATAATGATTATTGTCAAAGGATCCAAAGGGATCCTATAAGCTAATCCCGGATAATAAGATAATTATCCTAATCTATCCGTCACACTCAGAGCAGACGATTACAAAATGGCAACACCTGGGGGATTGTTGCACGTTGATTAGAGACGAGTGGAACAGACATATACTTCAGACAAATACATACATCAAGATCCAAGTCAGACTTAGGACAAACCGATGGAGACACAAATTCCCACTCGCTCAGTTAATTACTAAAGACAGTGTCAACGTTATAACAAAATAATTTGAACCCAGAATAATAGAACTAACGAGATAAATTGTGAATATCGTATTGGAAACGTCCTCAGAAGAATCTGTCTGAATTAGAATTGATGGTGTCTGGATGCGAATGTCAGCATACGGAGGATTAATGAGTTGAATGATGTGAGTGAATGTCTGCGGATGTTTGAGCGTGGAATACTGGCAATCAGGGTCACCGTGAATGTCTCCGCTCCCTTCCTCTGACAATACACAAGTACTTATGTGTAGGCGAAGACGACGCTGACTTTCTTCACGATACAGGATTTACACATGCAGTCGGTTATAACTTCTCCCAGGATTCTGACACACTTGGCTTTCTGCTCGCATTCCTAAAACTGATTTAATTTGATGTGATAAGTTTGAGTATCGTAATTCAGATGTCGTAAAAGGGGGTAATCTGGAATAGACGAAAAGGAGAACCCGATGAGTACTTACAGCCTCACCCAAACGTTCATCCCCACCCCTCATTATTCACTATTATTCAACTCAAGACCTCCAAAATCCAAAAGAACAGATCAACCGGCGATCTGCCACAACCAGACCCCTTCCCACCAAACACTAGATAGTTTTCTGAGAATTATCCAAAACAAAGAATCTTTGGCCTTCGATAGAACTCCTACATAGAATCCTAACAGTAATATCAATTCATCTTCTTCTCAGAACCAGACTTCATAATAGGTGATACCCAATTAAGAATAATAGCTACCAAAGTAACCAAACAAAACAGAGAATATAGTAAGCTCCGGGTTGCGGCACGCCACAGGATGATGATAAGATGAATTTTACAAATCTCCCCGAGAAAGGGGTCAAACGATTTCTATTCGCCCGTAGAGTTAGATTTCAAGTGGATGAGAGAAACGTTTTTGAACGCAATATAACAGAACAATCCTAAATGGAATATTTAAGTTTTTTTTTCAGATTTTTGTTTAAAGAATCCTCAGACACATAGACCGACCATCCACCTCTCAGAACACAAAGCGACTGAAAATAATTAGCAAATGACAACCCTGAAGTCACGCATATCGCATTTAGGCAGCGCTCAGGGAAGGAATGAAAAATACCGGAGATTCTCTACTCTGTCACGATGCACACAAGCCTAAAGAAAGACATACGCGTATACATTATGAATGTCAGTGTAATAATTTTACGATATAAAATAAATACAAATATGATTTATTATGGATCGATATCACAGAGGAAATTACAGCATGAAGGTGATTCAGCAGACTCGAGAGTGACTGATTCCGTGACAGTTATGATTATGATTTTGATTTTGTACGTTTAAGAAAATGGTGGCAATGGGAAAGGAGATGTTGAAGATGACGACAATGATGAATAACAACGATGATGACAACGATGACTGTCGTAGTCTTGGTGGTGGCGATGATAACGACAAAGAGCGATGAAGGTGATGATGGTAATGATAATGAAGATGGCAGTGGTTGCACTGATAGTGGTTGTTGTTGCCATGGTAGTGGTGATGACAATTGTGATGGTGGTTGAGGTGAAGGCTTTGTAGTTTTATATATAGTCGCTCGCTTTGAACTCAAGCATAGTCCAAACACGTCCTATTACTTCTAGTGCACTGGACTGATTGTTGCAAGTGAGCTAGCTTTCCCTATTGCCAGTGTCTCTCACCACCAGGCAAACCCCCTCCGACTTCTGAGATACTTGTAATTTATGTCGCCAGGTTAAGGACGAGAAGTTAACATTTTAGTCCAATTGACCGGTGTCAGCTTACTAAACAAGCTGAACAGCGCCATAAATGCTTTTCAATATTAATGTTATAGACGGGTTCTAAGAATATCTTGGGTAAAGAAAGAACAAATGCATCCATACTTCAAGCGCTTAATATTGAAGAGGGTTGGCTATTAAAGACGATAAAACAAAGAAAATTGATATATTTTGGTCACTTAAAACGTCATGAAAGTTTGGAGAAAACAATAATGGAAGGGTATATACCTGGGAAGAGAGGAAGAGGAAGGCCAATGAGTCGATGGTTGCAGGATGTGGCTGGATGATCTCCAGGTGGGTGTATCAGACTCGGGACATCTTGCTTGTGATCGAGCAATTTTCCGGGGGGTTGTTATGGCAGCGAGGTTCTGCAAAGGACATGCTATTGAATGAATGAATGAATGACCGGTAGTAGGTACTAAACCTGGTACACACAAATACACACACACACACACACACACACACTACACACACACACACACGTGTGGTATAACAATTTAACCCTCGTGTGCCGACTGGTCTAGACAAATATGGCGTTAGCACCATATACCCCACCTCCACAGCGCGTGCACAAAGGTTTATGTACTTGTTTGTGTACTTATTTGTCAGTCAAATGTGTATTCATATCTCCAGGTGTATAACGATTATATTGCTTTCTAACCTACCAAACAGAAAACTGCGAGAAGAATTAAACAGTCTCCAAGAACAATTGACGAACACGTCTGAAGATCGGAACGAGAACAAAAAGTTGGTGGATCCTTCGCTTATGTAGACTCTGCTTCAAGACAAAGTTTGCGGATGGCGTTGGGCGGGTCTGTCATGACTGCCAACAGCGTGTTTGCCAAGGATGCGGTGCTTTCTCCAAGCCCAGGTGGAACGCTAGGAAGAACAAAGTTAGTGCAATTTGTTGAATTATTAAATGGTTGTTAGTTGCATATCATTTACAGGGACGTCGCAGTCAACCACGGCGTTCTTGGCTGTTTGTTATATGTAGGCAAGTTTATGTTCAGTAGTTTGCCATTGCTTTCGAGCGACCGCCTTACATACCCCCTAAGTAACCAACGCCACGCGATCCGCTTCCGAATCTCGCGCAGCTGTGTTCCCCTACGTGGATATACGGGATTACGGAGAAAGTTGTTAACACCTTCGCCAGGGAAACCGGCGCTTTAAGACAATAGTATCATGTAACGCAAAAGTTAGAGGCCCTTTTATAGGCTTTGAGCAGTATAGAGTATATCCCCGGTAAGGTGCGGGATTTTTTTCTGTCGGGGGCAAAAAGAAAATCCTAACCTGCACAGTTCGCGGCGACTTCACTAGCCAGGCGGCCTTTATTCCTCAGGCTCAAAGACCCCTCTGCCATTCACCGCAAGGTACCATATTGGCAGTAAATGACAGTTTTAATGACAGAGTATATGGTGATTGTATAACAGAGTAGCTCTGTTCAAGGGGTTTAGTTGGCATGGCGTGCAAAGAGAAAACGGATCTATTAGGTGATGCACGCGTGAGCACCCAGTAGTTAAGTATCTAGGGACGCTCACGCGTTGACGTAGAAGCAAGATAGAGATTAGTTACCACCCAGTTCTCGGTCCAGCAGGAGGTGTGAGTCAACACTTGTATAATGATGATACGTTTTTGATATGAACCACATGCCTCCAACAATAAACTCAGACTATTTATACTGAGTGTGTTCCTTCAGTTGCATTCGTGTCCTGTTACCCTGTTACAATTGTCGTATATATGTATATAAATAATCACACCGTATTGTTTGGCACTCATGGAATGATAAGAAAGAAATAGAGAGTAGAGAGTGCACTAGACAACATATTTATAAACTGTCTTAGCGGCCTCATAGGATTCGCCAATGATATGTATGTATATTTAATTTTTTTTTTTTTTTTTTTTTTTTGCATATCCTATTTACAGCACATTGCTGTCAACACCAGCATTTTACTGCTGTTGTTGATGTCTTGGCAAGTTTATGTTCAGTAGTTTGCCATTGCTTTCTGAACGACCGGCTCCAATACCAACACGTTAAAACCCCAGCGTGACACCGTCTGCTGCCAAATTGCTCGCCGCTGTGTTTCGGACGCGTTATAAGCGGCTCACGAATCGCGTTCGCAAGCCTTTGGCCACGGAGTCCGGCATGTATGTGTAATACGTGTACTATAGTTGTACATACCAGTTGGTACTAGATGGGTGAAGTGGTCAATATCACAGCAGCCGCCTTCACGCCCCAGACAAATTACTGGTACCCATTTAGACCGTATCGTCCTGGTAGCTCACGTCAATGTAAAAATTTCTCCACGATGGGGATTTGAACACATGACTACCGCACGGGCAATCCAGGTACCAACCAGTGCATTAACGCGGCTCACAGTAGTAGGTTGGGTTGAGGATAAATCTGTCTGGTTTAGAGGAAGTTTCACTTCGAAATTAAAGATTGCTAAAGACAACATCCATGTCACGCAGAACTCCCTGTGTGTTACTGTGCTATCCCATAGACCAGGGGTGGGCAAACTACGGCCCGCGGGCCGCATGCGGAGCGCCACCTGATGTTATGCGGCCCGCAAGGGCATTTAGGAATACAAAATTGTACTTCGTTTTTAAGTTATTTTGTTGAATTTTAAAGAATTTCATGTACCGTTATGATTATTTCAATATTTTTGATAAGATTTCTTTCTAATTATCAATTTTTGTAAACAGTCCTTGGCCTTCGTAATGTAATGCTTCTTCTTCTTCTTCCTTCGTTCGCCTTAAATACCATAACTGCAATGTTGCTTCTTGTGTGAATTTAACTGTCCCTTTTTGTTCACTCAGAAGTCCATAGAGGTTATCTTCCACTGCCGTCTCTCTTGGCCAGAAGGTTAGCCTAGACATGTTGTAATTTATGCAGTCTTTGAGTATGTGCTCTGCTGTCTGCGACGATAATCCACACGTGCACATGGCTGATTCACCAATCTTAAATCTTGTATACATGAGGTTGCGTAATCTATTGTGTCCTGTTCTGAGGAGCAGAATAATGACTTGTTTTGGTCTGTCCATAAAGTGGTAGTCGTCTTGAGCAGGTTTTGGTGGCTTTCTGACTGATTTGATCATTCTTTTCTTTTGGTGGTAACGGGCACATCAGGCTGTTCTTCTTTTGCTCCTTCCTTAGCCAATCGATCAGTTCTGTCGTTTCCGGGTACTCCACGGTGGGATGGTATCCACTGTATGGTGACCTTATGCTGGCTGCTAAGTTCAGAAAGTAGTGTCCTTAATACTGGCAATTTCCAAGACATCATTTCGTTTTCGTTGAGGTGAGTTTCTTGCAAGCAACATACGCTTACCTATTATTGGTCCAAGATGTTTTCTAGTTCTTCTTCTTCGTTCATCCGGAGTTTTTTTCCGGATGTGATTGCGTTGTGCCTGTTTACAGAAGAGCTGCGTTCTTGCGCCGTTAGGCCGACACATCCGACTTCTGCGGGCATTTGTTGAGCCGGGTTAACCTTCCCGGGGTTTTCGAAATGGAGGAGCAGGAGTGTACATAGAATACCCAAATAATACTAGGGGACACAGCTAGAGTACCGACAGGAAAGTACTGCCATAACTATGATGCTGAAATTGAGGCAATCAAGACAGCAACAGAGAAATTACTAAATACCAGCAATGGTACACAACCTGTGGTGCTATTGACAGATGCAAAATCAGTACTCGAGGCGCTCCTGTCTGGGAAATTGCCAGTACTAAGGACACTACTTTCTGAACTTAGCAGTCAGCATAAGGTCACCATACAGTGGATACCATCCCACTGTGGAGTACCCGGAAACGACAGAGCTGATCAATTGGCTAAGGAAGGAGCCAAAGAAGAACAGCCTGATGTGCCCGTTACATACCACCAAAAGAAAAGAATGATCAAATCAGTCAGAAAGCCACCAAAACCTGCTCAAGATGACTACCACGTTATGGACAGACCAGAACAAGTCATTATTCTGCGCTTCAGAACAGGGCACAATAGATTACGCAACCACATGTATACAAGATTCAAGATTGGTGAAACAGCCATGTGCACATGTGGATTGGCGTCGCAGACAGCAGAGACATACTCCAAGACTGCCCAAAATACAACATATCTAGGCAAACCTTCTGGCCTAGAGAGACGACAGTGGAAGATAAACTCTATGGACCGCTGTGTGAACTGAAAAAGACAGTTCAATTCATACAAGAGACAGCATTGCAGTTATAGACATATTTCAAGCGAACGAAAGAAGAAGAAATCAAACAAAATATTCCCGATTTCGGATACAATTTAACAACGGAAAGGGGGGGGGGGGAAATGCCTTGAAGCTGGTGAATAATTTGTGGAGAAACAGCAAAATTGTTTTCACGACAACTGTTTGAAAACAGAACAAGCCATTTTCTGATGGCGAGTTCATCAAGGAATGTTTGCTAGATGCAGCAAACATTATGTGTCCAGAACACACAAAAACACAAAACAGATCCTGACAACATTACTTTATCCAGGAGAACTGTGGTCAGACGTGTTGATAAGATAAGTGACAATGTTATGCATAAACTTCAAGATGCAAGTAAACAATTTTTTGTGGTAGTCTCTTTCATTGGATGAGAGTACCGATGTACATGATACTGCCAATTATTGATGTTTATGAAGTGGAATAAACACTTCTTTCAAACTCACTGAAGAGTTATTGAGTGTTGAGTCACTCAAAGACACAACCACAGGCCATGATATATTCAATGCTTTTACTAACTGTATTGAAAGAACTGGGTTAGTTCGGAACAAGATGGCAAGTGTTACAACTGACGGAGCTCGTGATTTGACTGGAAAAAATGTAGGTCTGGTAAAGTTGATAAGTGATAAGATTAAAGCAGAATATCCAGACACATACATTATTACCACTTCACTGTGTGATTCATCAAGAAAGTCTGTGAAAAACTGTTTTGAATATCAAGCATGTTATTGACCCAGTTGTCAGTGTCATCAACCTCATCAGATCAAGAGGACTTAATCACATACTAGTTCAAGGCATTACTTGACGATTTGGAAACTGAACAATCCGATGTCCTGTACCACACCAGTGTTCGATGGCTGAGTCTCGGCAAGGTGTTGAGGCGAGTGTGGGAACTCAGAGAAGAAATAGTGATGTTCCTAGAGATGAAGGGCATTGAATGTGACTTGTAATACTAATATTGTCAATAAAGAGTGGAAGTTAGACTTTATGTTTGCCATTAGAAATTATGGAAAAGTTAAATGAACTGAATTGACAAACTTCAGGGCAATGGTGTGTTCGCACATGAATTGTATGTACATATAAAATCATTTCAGGCAAAACTCTCACTGTTACTCCAGACAAGCAAGTGAAAAGATTTTGTCACTTCCCTTTGCTGAAACAAGAAACCATTTTCTGGTGAAATGACTGAAAGTATAAAGCCCAATTAGATGCACTGATTGAAGAATTTGGATGGAGATTCCAATGATTCAAGAACGTAGAGCCACAGTTCAATATTCTCAGTTCCCCTTTCAGTGCAGAAGCTTGATACAAGCCACAGATGATATACAGTTGGAGCTGCTTGACTTAGAAGCAGATCATGACTGAAAGAGAAATTCAAGTCAGATGGTTTGCTGGATTTCTATGGATCTTTATCACAAGAATCATTTCCAACTTGAAAAACTTTGCAGCTAAACTTTTATCAGTGTTTGGATCAACATACATTTGCGAACAAGCATTCTCTTCCTTGAAGATCAACAAATCTTAAGAGTAGGTCTTTATTGTCGGACTGCAACTTGCATGCTGTCATGCGAATTCAACAAGTAAACATTGCTCCATATTTCAAGAATATTGTCAAAAAGTGCAAGCAGTTACATACATCTCATTAGAAATCAACAACTGTAGTGACAGTGTAGTCGTTTGTGTCTAAATTAAAGCCATTGATAGATAATAAAGAATATTTGTTACAATAACATGTTATAAAAT
>JACEFZ010011001.1:145000-160000 GCA_014155875.1 Cepaea nemoralis | reverse complement strand
CGGGGGGCTAAACGGGTACTCCACCTTGGCCAAGGGTGTCCCGTAGGCTAGTGGAGGGAAGGAGGCACCCATCAAGGCATTACTATCATGCTATTATATTTTAAATATTCTCTAAGCAAGCGTAATTGCACCAGCATTTGGGAGAGAGAGAGAGGGAGAGAGAGAGAGAGAGAGAGAGAGAGAGAGAGAGAGAGAGAGAGAGAGAGAGAGAGAGAGAGAGAGAGAGAGAGAGAGAGAGAGAGAGCTACTTGTTCAAATTGAATGAAATTTACAAACATAAATGACATTTCTTCTAAACATATTTGTCTTGAAGTGCCTGTCCTCTAAATCCCACGGGACCGCACACTTAAAGCAACTCAAATTGAACTCGTCAAGAACAGATCAGAACAACAAAACATGTTCTATCTTACCAACAGGATCATGAACATATAGCAGACTCAAATCGAGCAAGCGAAAGACGTACTTTTATTCCGCCGCAGGACAAAGTATATACTCTTGTAGAAACGTGAGCTGATCCCTATACGCAGGATCGGCACTCACTTAAATAACATCTACCTACGAGCTCTAAGTCCAGCTCGCTGCCCTTGAGGCTTAATTATCCAAATCCTCAGTTCAACTGATTAAATAAAAGTCTAGGTATCCGCACCCGGTCTTTCTACTGTTGTGTTGTCTTTAATACATTCCTCTCCGGACTCCCAGCTGCTTCATCACGAAATTACCGCCTCCAGGTGTCACCTTCACACGGAGCCTTTTAGAAACACATCCTTTCGAATCCACAATTCACAGCGTCCCCCGTTGCCGTCCAATGACGTTGTTTTCCTTTCCTTGGTTTCTCATATTTGTCGTCCAGTTTTGTGACTGTCTGGGAAAATCCAGTAAGGTCTCTTCTTTATACTTGGTGGCGCGTGTTCCGTTATGTGGCATAATGCCCCCTCCCAGATAAAAAAAATTATTTATAATTTTTTTCTTTATATCTGTATATCTGTACGACTACCACAACAATTTTAACCACAACTGAATAGTACTTGGTTTTACCCCCTTTTCTACCCTAAAAAAAAATAAAGCTACATAACGGGCACGCCCACCTGTCCAAACCCTCCGTTGGACGTCGTGTGGCTGATTATGGGCAATCAGACCAACTAATAACATATTAGTCCCTACCTTGTCATAATAGACAAGTGTGTCCTAACTCTAGGTTTTACCATGAGTTTAGGACGAGGGTAATAATGAGGTGTTCCATGTAACCATTTTTGTTGTAGTTGACCCTTGTTGTCCTTGTTTGGTACCATACATCTTTTCCTTTTCCTGAAATTTATCTCCATGGGTAGGGTGACTTATACGCTTTCCGCCTTGAGAATCTATTGATCCTTTTCCTGTGGATATCTTAAGAATGTCGCTTGATTGTATCTATTCTTTTGCTCCTTCTGTGCAGCTTAATCCATCTACTATAATATTAATTAATCCAACAACCTTGTTAATGCAAGTAAATAAATAATATCATCGAATTCAATATTTATATTAATACCAATATCATATTAATATCAATCTGCAATTACTTATTAATAATTTAACAATCAACTAATGAATAACTATTATTAACACAATCATATACCGTTCACAGTTAGTGTGACAATACAAAACAAAATACTTGGCTTAGCCATTGAATGTCCAATGAATGTTCCAATCATGCGTCTCTTGTGAAGTTCTTATTCCGCGTATTGCCTTCACTCACGCTGTCAATGGAAAATCGGTAACCTATGTACCTAATTGACTAAATTCTATTTGTAATAATAATCTATTAATATTTAGTTGATTCTTATAGCATTGTTCCCTCAATTCGGCACTATCTGAATATATCTTTATCGAATTTCTTAATAACTTATGAAAGAACAGAACATTAATATATATAACTAATTAACTTATAACAAAGAACTGCCTTTCTATTCAACTATAATCGACTGAGAATGTCAGCAAGATTATTATCCTTTCCAGGAATGTGACAGATGTCAAATTCATAATCTTGTAACAGTAATGACCATCTATGTATTCTCGAATTCTTCGGATGACCCGATTTGAAAATTTGCAAAGGTTTGTTATCCGAAAGAACCAGAAATTTCCTACCTAGTAAGTATCTAGAGAATTTCTCAATACTTTCAATTAAAGCTAGAGCTTCTAGTTCAGTAACAGCATAGTTTCTCTGAGTTTCAGATAGCTTCTTACTGAAGTAGAGAATAGGATGTAGTTTCCCTTCATGTAGTTGAAGTAATACAGCTGAAATAGCATGTAGACTAGCATCCGTTTGTAAAACAAAATCTTTTGAAATGTCAGGTAATTTCAAAATAGGATATGTACTAAATAGAGTTTTTATTTGTTGTAATAACTTCTCATGATCCTCTGTCCAAACTATCTTTGTTGGTTGACCTTTCTTTAACAGTTCCGAGAATGTTGCTGTCATATGTGCAAAATTAGGGATAAACTTTTGATAATAATTAATCAACCCTAATACACTCCTAAGCTCCTTCTTTGATGTTGGAGGTTTGATATTGAGAATCTTTGTCACAACTAATGGATCTGTTTTCCTAAATCCGTTAGAGATTCTATGACCTAGAAATTGTATCTCAGTAAACCCTATCTCAATTTTACTTGGTTTAGCTTTCAACCCATGGTCTTGTATTCTCCGGAATACTTGTTTTAGAATTTTAACATGTGTGTCAATATCACAAGTATGAATACAAATATCATCCATATACGTTGCTACGTTGGTAATTCCATGAAGTAATCTTCTCATCATTCTCATGAATGTACTTGGTGCATTTTGTAAACCAAATGGAAGATATGCCCATTCATATAAACCTAACGGCGTGCTAAAAGCTGTAATATGCTTTGAATCTTCCTCCATTGGAATTTGCCAATATCCTTTTGTAAGGTCAATTTTCGAAAATAGTTTCGAGTTTGCCATGGTTTCAATTAACTCATCGATATTTGGCATAGGTTCTGCATCTAGTAAAGTTAATTCATTAACTTTCCTATAATCAACGCATAAACGTAATGACCCATCTTTTTTCTTAACAATTACAACTGGTGAACAGTAATTTGAAATTGATTTCTTTATAATTCCAGTTTTATCTAGATCTGAAATTTCTGCAGTAACTTTTTCCAAATAATGTATTGGAATAGGATATGGTTTCACTTTAACTGGGATATTTGATAATAAAGTTATCTTATGTTTAATCAGTGATGTCTGTCCCGGTTTATCTGAAAAAATTGAACTATATTCCTTTATTGCAATAATAAGCTTTTCTCTATCTTGTACTGATAAATCTTTACTTATCTGTATCGCTTGCCAATTACTGTCGCTATTCACTATAGGTGTTGGAATTTGTTGTTGTATAGCATCTTCTTGTTGCTCATTAATTACCCAACAAGCTGTTGCTATCCTATGAGGAATTTGTTTTGTCACTTGACCTGAGTTATCCTCACGTGGAATATATGGCTTCAACATATTAATATGAAAAATTTTATGTTTGCCATTGACATCAATACGATAATCTACATCGCTAATTTTCTTAATTACCTTAAATGGACCTTGCCATGAAGTAACAAGACAATCTCGAGGATCAGGTAACAATAACCAAACCTCTTCTTCTTCTTTCAAGACTATTGTCTTGGCGTTCCTATTACCATATTGTCTGTATCTTTCTCCAGCTTTATCTAGTGCAGATTTTGCAATCTGACAAGCTGTGATAATTTTTTCTCTTAATTGTGTCACCATTTCATATGCATCTCTTTTCGGATGATCATATGTTTTCTTTGTGAGTAAGTCATTATATATTAATAATGGACCTCTTGGATTTGCTCCATATACCAATTCGAATGGAGAAAACCCTGTACTAAATTGTGGTACCTCTCGGTATGCAAATAGTACTGCTGGTAATAACATATCCCAATCTTTGGGCCTTTCCGCAGCAACTTTCGCCAGAGTTCGTTTAAGAACTCCGTTGTAGTTCTCATTCACACCATTTGTCATCGGGTGCCAAGGTGAACTAAACACCTGTGGAATCCCAAGTATCTTCATTGCCTCTTGAGTAGCCGTTGATATAAACTGACTACCTCTATCTGATAATATGCAGCTAGGAAATCCTATTCTGCTAAAAATTATCAACAATGAATCTAGAATGGATCTACTCGTGATACACTTTAAAGGAATAGCCTCTGGCCAACGAGTACACAGATCAATCATAGTTAATATGAATCTATTGCCTCGATCAGTAGTTGTATTTAGTGGACCCACAATATCTATAGCTATTTTCTGAAATGGTCGTGATGCCAAATCAGTTTTCTGAACATGTGCTTTGGGATGTTTGCCTTTTTGTGTGGTCATTTGACATAATGTACATGAACGTACATGTGTGGTAATGTCTTTGTTATATCCAGGCCAATAGAACTGCGTTAGCAATCTATTAGTGGTTTTAGCAATCCCCATATGACCAGCGAATGGAGAATCATGTGCTAATTTTAATGCTTCAGTACGATATTTCGATGGAAGTACAGTCTGAAAATAACGTGATGTACCTCTATCATATCGCCTCGATAAAATATTATTGTCTAGGAAAAATTTCCAATTACCTCTTTTACCTTGTTTTGTTGGTTCACTCAACTTCTTAAAACAAGATTTTAGAGTCGGATCCTGTTTCTGATCTTCTGGTAAATCAGTCACTAGTCTGATATTATTTTCTAATTTGTCACTGTCTTTATCCCTTTTGTCTTGAGCTCTTGTAATTGCGTTAGCTCTTGCATGATCAATCTCCCATTGCTTTGCTTCATCATGCATTACTTGTTTCGCATCTGGTATGTTACCAATCAGTAATCCGGCACAAGGATTTGGTAATACCGCTGCATTTATTGTGCCTTCGTAATATGGTGACATAATCGTAATCGTGGCAATCTTATATCTCTCTATTGTGCCACCGAATGTTCTGCACTCTACAGTCTCGCCTGTATAATCTTCTTCTTTTATGAGCTTTCGATCTACTCCGACAATCGAAGCTCCAGAATCACGAATGCAAGTAGTGGGTTCACCATTTACCCATGCTTGATGAACTTTTAGTTTGCCATTTTGTATGCTAACGGCATTAGCTTCATGAATAGTTTCTATACATTCATTACTAATACTGTCAGTTATACCCTTATCTGACTTACTAGTCTGATCATCATATCGTTGTATGATAGCTGCGTGTGTCTCTTCTAAATCGTCTGAGTCACTACTGGAGTATATGTATGCTGTACTCGCTTCCTTCCAGGAATTTCTCATCGGACACGACCTACTAGTGTGTCCGTACGCCCTACATGAGAAACATTTAATGCTTCTTTTAAAAGAGTCATACTTACTTCTCTTCTTAGTAGTAATGTCTTTCAGATATGCGGTATAACCTGGATGTTTATCACACATTTCTAAATTTCCATGCGACAATCTACAATACTGACATCTGGTGAATTGGCCTTTTCTTGGTCTATCACCTTCTCTATTGTAAGGACTATTTCTATTGCCACCACTACTAAACTTTCTAAACTTACCGTTTCCTCTTTGGAATTTTGCACTTGCTCCTATTACTAATTCAGGTTGAGTACAGTTGGCAAACACGTCTCTATGTGCATTAAAGTAAGACTCACCTTTAGCTTCCATTTCATTTAAACTCTTACATTTATTTTCCATCAGAAATACTGCCATAGGTTCTGGTATCGCAGATAACAGTCTATCTCTGATAATTAAATCTCTAATTTTCTCATAATTAGATTCTATATCAGCAGCCTTACACCACTTGTCAAAACTAGATGCCATTTCTGAAGCAAAATCAAGGAACGTTTGGTTTGATTTCGGTGTAAGTGTCTTAAACTTCGTACGTAAACCAGCCTCGTCCAATGAAAAATGTGATAGCACACGATCGCGCATGTATTTGTAATTTGTACGTAGATCTTCAGGAATTAACTCTATCACTTTTAACGGCTCTAACGCGAGGTGACGATGAAATAAAATCGGTACGTCCTTCTCCGGTACCTTGTAGTACTTTACGAGCACATCGAAATTCGTTATCCACGAACTAACAGAATCACCTTGTTGAAAATTCCTAAATAAACCTTGGTACTTTTTTACAGGATCGTTCTGTTTAGCCATCATTTTCTCTCGTTCGATTTCAGCTCCACGTTCCAACTTCAAGAGTCTTGACCCTTAGGTTACCTTCAACCTCCTTGTCCTTCCAAAGTGTTTCTGTAGCAAGTCGCTCTTTATCAAACGCCAATTGTTTCTCTTTCAATTGCATTTCCATAATTAACTTCTCTTTTTCCGCTGCAATCTTTTCGCGTTCCACATTTAATTCTCTCTCTCTAGCCTCCATTCGTTCGCGTTCCAAAGCCATCTCTTTTTCCTTTAATTCTCTCTCCTCCTTCTCACGTGTATGTTGAAGTTGTCTTTCTTCCTTTTCACGCGTAGCTTGTAGTTGTCTTTCCTCTTTTTCCAGTTGTCTAGCTTCCTTCTCTGCTGTAAGCTGGAGTTGTCTAGTTTCCTTCTCTGCTGTAAGCTGGAGTTGTCTAGTTTCTTTGTCACGTTTTTGTTGTTCATTGAGCTCATGTTTTGCCCAATCTCTAAGGTCAGAACCAGTTAACCCAGTCCTTTCACCTAATTCAATGAAATGTTGTAGTGTCGACATCTTGTCCTAATGTCCTACCTGTAAAATGAGCTATCTGGGTGAAATAAATATGGTCGTAGGCAAGAGAAGAAAAGAATCGACAAAATTGTAATATTGTCTCAGATCACTATCATTCGGATAGTACCGTAAATGTTATATCACACTTGAGCAAATACAACTCAAATAAATTTGTAGTGTCAACTTGAACACCACAAAAAAAATCAATCAAATATCTCTATAATAAACTAAATAAATATACTAGAAAAAATAAATATGAAGAAATATATTCAATATACAATATATATATGTAACGCAAGACAACTAACAATCATCAAAGACGAATGACGAGTGACGCGAATACATATTACTGTTTACAAACAATAACAAATTTTTGTATCCACATTTTAACGGGTAACGCACATACTATACTACTACAGTTATGACAAAACAATAGTATTATGGTGAAGCCCGCAAGATCAAAAAAAAAAATAGTGCCTTATTACAAGGATCAATGCCATAATACATCAACAATACAATTGCTACTGGCCTTTAGCGCATCTCCCGAACGTAGAGTAATATTTGAATCGCTCGAGAATTGACTATAATTTGAGACTCTCAATTACGTGTTGATACGTTCCAAACTATACTGATTCGTAATCGGCAATCGATCAGTTGTATCCTGGTTGGATGAAAATATGTGAGGAGATGTGTAACGACTGTTGCTCCTGCCTTGAGATGATAGTACAATTAACTTGTACCGGTACCCTGGACCGACGTGGTCCGTCACCGACTCATAAGAACACGTAGTCGGCTGTGGTATATCGACGAAACTTGAGTTATAGCAGCTGAATGCTGTGGGTACTGGAACGCTTAATGTCCACAATGGAGTATAGCGTCGTAGAGTTTAGCGTGAAAACGAATGGTATCACGCCCAATAAGAACAATGTCACTCCGTATAACGTTCCGATGTGTAACCGCTGAAGTGTAAAGTGAGTAGCCTCCTGACGTGTGTATTGTATCCGTGTACAGTCAATCAGTGTCCAAACGTTACCGTTGTCCGTAGATGTCGACGTAATGAGTTAATGTTCGGTCCCGACTGACCGAGTTGAATTCTTCAAATGTAACGAAATCCTCTGTGATTTCCAAATAGTATGTCCTCGTGTACGTGTACGTGTCGTCTTGAAGTGAGAGTTGTTGTCCGGTATGTGGGTAATGGTGTTGTAATGTTCTCCATCCCGTAAGTAGTATCTTCAAGTATAAAATAATGTCGGTGAATTCATTATGAATAGCGTTGGTATCCCTTGTGTTCCACTAATCTCGTTGACTTGAATACGGATGAACGAATACATCCGTGGTTGGCATTTGTAATTAATAGTTGCTGCTTCTATAATTATAATATAGCCAATGTAAGTATTGGTAAGCGCCTACAAATCGTAAACTCTTCAAATTGTGAGTGGTATTCTGTGTATAAGTGTTGCCTCAATGTCCTGGCGTCAGGGTAGCAGAGTAAGAGTATATATAATAAGTCCTGACGTGATATCTAACGTGTAGCGACCAATTGAATGTCACACCTAAACGTCCTTGAGAGATGACAATCTATGTGGCGAAGGTAATCTTCATGGTAGTGTATAGCATCCTCCAACATCCGACGTCAGCAAGTTTTCAGACATGTACAATAAATAATGTCTATAGACGTATCGAATGTCCTTTGCGCCGATAGTGAATTTATGACAGAGTGTCGGCATCAAATATAATCGTGTGTGGTGTCAAAATCTTTTGGCGTTTTAAACAACCAAGTCAAAACTGTTAGTAATGTTCGTAAAATAACGAATGTCTTTCTGATAGAGTAAACTATACTTGCAGATCGGTAGTACACTCCATCCTATGTGGAACAGTCCAACGATAAATGTGATAATAATCTTGAATCATGACGAACTTCATAAATTCCGCAGATTGTTTAGCATAAAGTCACTTTTGAGCAGTTGCAATCAAATTCGTGAGCAACTCATCAATTCTCGAATGTACAGTGTCCATT
Source organism: Cepaea nemoralis (assembly GCA_014155875.1). Lineage (NCBI taxonomy): Eukaryota > Metazoa > Mollusca > Gastropoda > Stylommatophora > Helicidae > Cepaea > Cepaea nemoralis. The sequence continues at coordinate 151,282 of JACEFZ010011001.1, read as the reverse complement.
GCTGTGTTATCGTACAATATTGTGGTGTAGACTTGTGGCAGTGCAGTGTTTCTTTAGATCTTATGGCCTACTCACATCGACATAATTCCTTTTCAATGTCGACCATGGTTTCGATTGTTTCGCATATCTCTTATGTAACCACCATCTTCTTTTCTCACGTAGACTTATAGTTGTAACTGTATATTCTTTAAATAAATAATGTTCTTAAATAAGTTACATTATTACTCAATGTTCGTTATTTCTAATATTTCATAGCGCTGTGGTGTGTTCAATAAGGTGGAATGTTTTTGCGCATCTGGTGCAAACTTGATATGCTTAATAGATCGTACTTCTTGAACATGATTGAGTTATTATGTATTAATTGTGTACGTACTTACAGTTTTTATGATGTTTTAATTTCACCTGTTGATATTACTTTATCACACAATGCTCTTTCCCTTCATTTATTTCGGCTGTTGTTCCGGCATTTTTATGACGCGGATTTTCATGTGCTCCTTCTTTCTTTCTGTGTAGCGCGGTGTGGAATGTGCCGCTGGCGCGTAATTTCTTTTATGATCAGCTATGGAAATTGGCGGGGAATCTGTGTTGACAAACAAACAGTCCAGAGACGACCCCCAAGTGTCTTGAAGTGCCTGTCCTCTAAATCCCACGGGACCGTACACTTAAAGCAACTCAAATTGAACTCGTCAAGAACAGATCAGAACAACAAAACATGTTCTATCTTACCAACAGGATCATGAACATATAGCAGACTCAAATCGAGCAAGCGAAAGACGTACGTTTATTCCGCCGCAGGACAAAGTATATACTCTTGTAGAAACGTGAGCTGATCCCTATACGCAGGATCGGCGCTCACTTAAATAACATCTACCTACGAGCTCTAAGTCCAGCTCGCTGCCCTTGAGGCTTAATTATCCAAATCCTCAGTTCAACTGATTAAATAAAAGTCTAGGTATCCGCACCCGGTCTTTCTACTGTTGTGTTGTCTTTAATACATTCCTCTCCGGACTCCCAGCTGCTTCATCACGAAATTACCGCCTCCAGGTGTCACCTTCACACGGAGCCTTTTAGAAACACATCCTTTCGAATCCACAATTCACAGCGTCCCCCGTTGCCGTCCAATGACGTTGTTTTCCTTTCCTTGGTTTCTCATATTTGTCGTCCAGTTTTGTGACTGTCTGGGAAAATCCAGTAAGGTCTCTTCTTTATACTTGGTGGCGCGTGTTCCGTTATGTGGCAATATTTATCAACATAAACCCCATAGATTTCCAAGGTCTTTCGCAGTTAATGTAAGTAAATTGTCTCTAAATTTTGGGTGGTCTTAAGAGGCCAGTAAAAAAATGTTGTTTCCCCACAGAGGGGAAACCTTTCTGACACTGCTGTTCTTGGTTATCATTAAAAGTACAGTTTTAAGAATTAAACATAAACATAGAATTGATAAAGTTGGTCATAAAATGTAAGTAAACTAAAGATTAAACAAATGTTGTATAAACATTTTAATAGCTTTCTTCTAACATTGCAAATATGTTATTGCGATATTGATTGTTTTATTTCTCAATGAAAAATAAAGATTTTAATGTTAGTTATTGGTATTATACTTAGGTATACCATTTTATTTTCAAATTCTAGTAATTTCCCTTGTATCAATATTAGATGTTTATGTCCCCCTACCATGAGCAGACTGCTAATGCAACCATATATTAATCTTAGGCAATTTACATATAAGGTAGACCAAGAAGACAGGTGGAGAGATAATATATATACAGACCTACAAGCACTTGGAATCAGCGACTGGCAAGAGAAGGTCAACCAGAGAGACGAATGGAGACGGATTGTATCTGCAGCAAAGAACCTCAATGGCTCGGAACGCTGAAGAAGAAGAAGAAGAATTTACATATAACTTAAAGAAAGTCAAATATACAAATAGAAACGCAAAATTTGATCTACAGGCACTGAAGAGTGAGGAGATAAAAGATAAATTCAACGTAGAGGTAAAGAACAGATTCGTTGCATTGTCCGATATGGAAATATTATTTCAAGACGTCAGTGACCAATTGGAAATATAAAAGAAATCAGTCAAGAAGCTGCACTAACAACAATGATAATCCCAAAAATAAAGATAATAGGACGCAAGAAATGGATGATGGAAGACATCTTAAAACTCATGGAAATAAGAAGAAATAACAAAAATAACAAGGAAATATACGAAGAGATTCACCGGAAAATTATAAGCTATGCAAAGAGGCAAAAGAAACATGGCTTGAGGAAAATTGCAAGGAAATTGAAAACCAACACAACATCCAGAATACCAAATTAATGCACACAAGAATTAATGACATCACTAACAAAAGAACACACACATCAACAGGTTGCCTAAAAACCAAAGATGGCAAAATCATTATAGAAAAAGATCAGATTTTACATGCGTGGTCAGATCATGTGAAAGACCTTTATGATGATACAAGAGAAGAACAATATGATCATCAGAATAATAATGAAGGACCATCAATTTTGTTTGTCGGGGTGTTTTTCTTTTAGATATCTAGCAATTCTGCAGAGCCGGTCTCCCTGGCGAAGGTGTTAACGATTTTATCCGTAATCCCGTATATCCACGTGTGGGGAAACAGCTGCGCGAGATTCGGTAGAGAATCGGGTTGCGTTGGTTACTTACAGGGGTATCTGAGATTGTCGCTCAGTAAGCAATGCAAAATACTCTGCGTAATCTTGCAAAGACATCCACAACAGCGGTAAAATGCAGTTGTTGACAGCGATGTAAATAGGATATGCGAAAAAAAATTCCACGGAATGCTTGAACATAAGTGTAGTGATCAATCAAGGCATTACTATCATGTTATTATGATATTTGAAATATTCTCTAAGCAAATGTAATTGCACCAGCATTTAGCAGAGAGAGAGAGAGAGAGAGAGAGAGAGAGAGAGAGAGAGAGAGAGAGAGAGAGAGAGAGAGAGAGAGAGAGAGAGAGAGAGAGAGAGAGAGAGAGAGAGAGAGAGAGAGAGAGAGAATGGAGTGGGGGGGGGGGGAGAACTATTTGTAATATTTGTCAACATAAGCCCCATAAGCTTGCACGGCCTTTCGCCAGTGCGAAAATAAGTGCACGCAGGCCCTGATTGTGCCAGACCAGGTTTTGTCCTACTCACCCTACTCACTTCGCCTGTTAATCGTCATCTCTCTCATTCCTATCACCTAGGCCAGGGGGTGGGCAAACTACGGCCCGCGGGCCGCATGCGGCCCGCCACCTGGTTTTATGCGGCCCGCGAGGGCATTTAGGAATAATAATTTTTACTTCGTTTGTATGTTATTTTGTTGAATTTTAAAGAATTTCATGTACCGTTACGATTGTTTCAACATTTTTGATAAGATTTCTTTCTAATTATCAATTTTTGTAAACAGTCCTTGGCCTTCGTAATGTAATGCTTCTTCTTCTTTCGTTCGCCTTAAATACTATAACTGCAATGTTGCCTCTTGTGTGAATTTAACTGTCCTTTTTAGTTCACTCAGCAGTCCACAGAGTTTATCTTCCACTGCCGTCTCTCTTGGCCAGAAGGTTAGCCTAGACATGTTGTAATTTGGGCAGTCTTTGAGTATGTGCTCTGCTGTCTGCGAAGATAATCCACACGTGCACATGGCTGATTCACCAATCTTGAATCTTGTATACATGTGGTTGTGCAATCTATTGTGTCTTGTTCCGAGGAGCAGAATAATGACTTGTTCTGGTCTGTCCATAACGTGGTAGTCGTCTTGAGCTGGTTCTGGTGGCTTTCTGACTGATTTGATCATTCTTTTCTTTTGGTGGTAACGGGCACATCAGGCTGGTCTTCTTTTGCTCCTTCCTTAGCCAGTCGATCAGTTCTGTCGTTTCCGGGTACTCCACAGTGGGATGGTATCCACTGTATGGTGACCTTATGCTGGCTGCTAAGTTCAGAAAGTAGTGTCCTTAATACTGGCAATTTCCAAGACATCATTTCGTTTTCGTTGAGGTGAGTTTCTTGCAAGCAACATACGCTTACCTTTTCTTGGTCAAAGATGTTTTCTAGTTCTATTGTTTTGTTGCTGAATCCCTCCGCATTCCAGTGCATTAGTTTTAGTCTTTGTTTGGTATGGCACTGCACCTGCCTGGGGGTCCAAAGTAGGGCGAGCACCGTAACATTTAGCCGTAGTCGACATATTTCATTGCGCGTGATTGGTGGCATCCTGATTTCTGTGGTGCGCCTCCTCGCTGGTTGCCTCTTTATTCAGCACCTTTCCTTTGCTAGAGCAGACTGTGGTCTTACTCGAGTTTAGGTGTATAGGCACGCACACACATGTCTGCGCATGCACGTACGAGCATACACATCTAAAACGTTCTGATTATTTCTCGGCGCCAGTGACTCGCCGCCGCCCATTCTCCTGTTAGTTAAAACAGTTCCGCCACGAGAAGGCCAGAAGTGGACTTCTGCTGCATAGGTGATGAATGCGCGAGCCATTAGGGTATTTATGTAAGGTTGGGCGCTCACCCCAACCCGGCCCCTGGCTACATACAGCAACATTTGGAACCATGTTATGGTAAAATGCGAATTTATCGATTTTTATATAGAGAAATATTTATCGACATGAAAAATTTAATAAGGATGATTTTATGAAAAACAGATATTTCTCCGGTGAATAAAATGATTTATTTTGCAAGAAAATATTAAATTTAAAAGTCTTTTGCTGTTTTAAATTATTTCCACATTTACAATGTTCAAATTAATTTATTTGTTGTAGTAGTCTTGATATATTTCTGAAATTTATTCTGAGTTTACTACTTGTTTTCCGAATATTTTATTTTCACATACAACCGGAAGTAGGTTTTGTTTCATTTCCGTTTTAAAGTTTTCTACAGTTCTAACTGTTCGAATTTTATTTAAAAAATGAGTGTCAATAACAAACGTAAGATTGAAGATGAATGCCGTGTTTTTAATTATGAATGGACAACTAAGTACTGTTTTATAAAAGTTGGTAGCAAATCAGTTTGCTTGCTGTGTCGTAAGTCAGTGGCTGTCGTCAAGGAGTACAATTTAAAAAGACATTATCAAACAAAACATTCCGATTTCGGATACAATTTAACAACCGAAGGGAGGGAAAGGAAATGCCTTGAGTTGGTGAAAAAGTTTGGAGAAACAGCAAACTGTTTTCACTAAACAGTCTTGAATTCAAGATGCTGCAACTGAAGCTAGTCTTGTGCTGTCCCACAGAATTGTAAAACAGAACAAGCCATTTTCTGATGGCGAGTTCATCAAGGAATGTTTGCTAGATGCAGCAAACATTATGTGTCCAGAAGACAAAAAAAAAAAAAAAGATCTGACAACATTACTTTATCCAGGAGAACTGTGGTCAGACGTGTTGATAAGATAAGTGACAATGTTATGCATACACTTCAAGATGCAAGTAAACAATTTTTGTGGTAGTCTCTTGCATTGGATGAGAGTACCGATGTACATGATACTGAACAATTATTGATATTTATACGTGGAATAAACACTTCGTTTTTGAAACTCACTGAAGAGTTATTGAGTGTTGAGTCACTCAAAGACACAATCACAGGCCATGATATATTCAATGCTTTTACTAACTGTATTGAAAGAACTGGGTTAGTTCGGAACGAGATGACAAGTGTTACAACTGACGGAGCTCGTGCTTTGACTGGAAAAAAATGTAGGTCTGGTAAAGTTGATAAGTGATAAGATTAAAGCAGAATATCCCGACCACACATTATTCACACTTCACTGTGTGATTCATCAAGAAAGTCTGTGAAAAACTGTTTTGAATATCAAGCATGTTATTGACCCAGTTGTCAGTGTCATCAACCTCATCAGATCAAGAGGACTTAATCACATACAGTTCAAGTCATTACTTGACGATTTGGAAACTGAACAATCCGATGTCCTGTACCACACCAGCGTTCGATGGCTGAGTTTCGGCAAGGTGTTGAAGAGAGTGTGGGAACTCAGAGAAGAAATAATGATGTTCCTAGAGATGAAGGGCATTGAATGTGACTTTAATACTAATATTGTCAATAAAGAGTGGAATTTAGACTTTATGTTTGCCATAGAAATTATGGAAAAGTTAAATGAACTGAATTGACAAACTTCAGGGCAATGATGTGTTCGCACATGAATTGTATGTACATGTAAAATCATTTCAGGCAAAACTCTCACTGTACTCCAGACAAGCAAGTGAAAAAGATTTTGTCACTTCCCTTTGCTTGAAACAAGAAACCATTTCTGGTGAAATGACTGAAA
>JACEFZ010011001.1:22500-142500 GCA_014155875.1 Cepaea nemoralis | reverse complement strand
GCTCTTGCTCTGACGACACTCTAAAACAGATTTTACTTTAGCGACATATGTCATAGACAGATGTCATAGACAATTCTTACTCTAGTGTTATCTGGCTCAAACAGTGTTTACTCCAGCTACATATATCCCAGATAGTTCTTACTCTAGTTATACATGTCTCAGACAGTACTTACTCTAGCGTCATATGTCCCAGACAGTACTTACTCTAGTGATACATGTCTCAGACAGTAATTACTCTAGCGACATATGTGTGGAACAGACAGTTATTACTCTAGTGTTACATATCTCAGACAGTACTTACTCTAGCGTCATATGTCCCAGACAGTAGTAACTCTAGCGACATATGTGTGGAACAGACAGTAGTAACTCTAGCGACATATGTGTGGAACAGACAGTTATTACTCTAGTGTTACATATCTCAGACAGTACTTACTCTAGCGTCATATGTCCCAGACAGTAGTAACTCTAGCGACATATGTGTGGAACAGACAGTTATTACTCTAGTGACATATGTGTGGAACAGACAGTTATTACTCTAGTGTTACATATCTCAGACAGTACTTACTCTAGCGTCATATGTCCCAGACAGTAGTAACTCTAGCGACATATGTGTGGAACAGACAGTTATTACTCTAGTGATACATGTCTCAGACAGTACTTACTCTAGCGTCATATGTCCCAGACAGTAGTAACTCTAGCAACATATGTGTGGAACAGACAGTTATTACTCTAGTGATACATGTCTCAGACAGTACTTACTCTAGCGAAATATGTGTGGAACAGACAGTAGTAACTCTAGCGACATATGTGTGGAGCAGACAGTTATTACTCTAGTGACATATGTCATATACACCCCTTTCACATTTCCTTTTTAGTGGAATGTCTCAGATAGTTGTCACGTTACAGTTATCTGTGAAATGACTATATATACATTACCGATATGTGCCTTAGACAGTTCTTATATTTGCGAAATATGTCTCAGACAGTTCTTACATTAACGATATATGTCTCAGACAGTTCTTACATTAGCGATATATGTCTTAGACCAGTGGTTCTCAACCGGTGGGGAATTCCCCCCCCCCCCCCAGGGGGGAATTTTAGGGTTTCGGGGGGGGGGGGGGGGGGGGGAGGATGAAGACCATTTCAAGATCGTGTTAATACAAGAACCGATTACTTGATATTGTTTTTCCCTTCTTCCTTTACAATTATGTACGTCTCATCCTTCTAAAATTCATTTTATAAAGTAAGTAGACCCACAAATCATGTTTTATGTGGATGTCTAGACTTGTTTTAGTATATGCTATTAAATTTACCTTCCATTTTTACGTATACTGTGTAGGGGTGGGGGACTCTTAGATAGGAAATATGAAAGGGGGGAATGACGTTGTGAAAATACCGTGAAGGGGGGCACGGGCCAAATTTTTGATAGGAAGGGGGGGGGGAGGGGTGACGTTCTGAAAATATGGTGAAGGGGGGCACGGGCCAAAAGAGGTTGAGAGCCACTGTCTTAGACAGTTCCAACACTAACCACAAACGCATTAGACAGTTCACTCTATAGTGACATGTCTTAGACAGTTGCTACTTTGACAAAGTCAGTCTCGAATAGCTGTCATTTTCCTCACATCAGTTTCAGGCAGTTATTAATGTAACGCTGTCAATCAAAAGCAGTTGTTATATTGGCGCCTTCAGTCGAACCCAGCCATTATTTCAACGCTGTCTGTCTTAGACAGTTATTATATTAACCTCATCAGTCGCATACCGTTGTGACTTTAACACCAACTCTTTCAGATAATTATTACTATAACCCACCACGGGCGCCCATGTGTTACTGGGGCCCGAGAGGGGAAGCAAAGAATCACTCTAGACCCTCTCATCGTGTTGTACAAGGCGATTGAAGAGTGTTGGATAGAGACTGGCTAGCTCACACAGTAGAACAAAAAAAGTAAACAGTAGAAACAACAACAGCCAACATCTAACCAATCATGAGCTGCCCAACAAAGGGCTCAACGTGCGTGGGTGTGGGTCTATAGTCCACTCGGAGTCTAACGGGTTAAAGTAGTAGTAGTAGTAGTAGTAGTAGTAGTAGTAGTAGTAGTAGTAGTAGTAGTAGTAGTAGTAGTAGTAGTAGCAAAGTAGTAGTAGTAGCAATAGTAGTAGTAGTAGTAGTAGTAGTAGTAGTAATAGTAGTAGTAGTAGTAGTAGTAGTAGTAGTAGTAGTAGTAGTAGTAGTAGTAGTAGTAGTAGTAGTAGCAAAGTAGTAGTAGTAGTAGTAGTAGTAGTAGTAGTAGTAGTAGTAGTAGTAGTAGTAGTAGTAGTAGTAGTAGTAGTAGTAGTAGTAGTAGTAGTAGTAGTAGCAGCAGCAGCAGCAGCAGCAGCAGCTGCAGTAGTTTAGTTTAGTCGACGGATCAATCATCACGGCACACGGGTGTAACCCATAAGTGCTCCTAACGCAAGCCTGAGTCCGGAAAATCTCAGCTCCTTGCACGAGTTCCGTAGCACCGGCGAGGATCCTGAAATACTTTGGATCGATTTTTAACGCGACATTTTTTAAACTCGAAATTTCGAGTAGCAGTAGTAATAATAGCCGACTTCCTGGCCTAGAGGTTGGCGACTTTTCTCCGTAATCTCGTATACTCGCGTAAGTAACTTGACGACAGTGAGAATTAGCAGTGATTCGAATCGCGTCTGTAACTTACTGGGTATGTGAGCCTGCCGCTCAGAAAGCAATGGAAAACTACTGAGCGTAATCTTGCCAAGAAATCAACAATCAGCTGAAAGATGCTGATGTTGACAGCGTTGTCATGTAAAGGATATGCAAACCATTTTTAGTAGTAATAGTAGAATAGAGAGGAGAGAGAGAAGATGAGGAGGTGGAAGGGGAAGACGAAGAAGCTGAAAAAGGAGGATAAGGCAATTTTTTTAAAAGGAGGAATACAAAGATGACGCAGAATGGGGAAAAGGACAAAGAGCAAAGGAGAAAAGAAAAAGGAGGAGAAAGAGGAGGAACGTCTTTGAAACTCTATAATTCAGCTTTCAAACATCTAAACAAGATCTGTATGATATAGGCAAAACATTCACGCATTACAATTTAAGGAATCGATAATAGCGCTCTTAAACTTCCGGTGTGCTCATGCCGAAGTATTGAGTTCAACCCCCTACACCAGTCAGTTGGACTAACATTTCTTGACTTAGGGACGTAAATTACAAGCGCCTCAGAAGTCGGAGTGGGTTCACCTGACAGCGAAGTACACTGGAACAGGGAAAGCTAATCCACACACAAACATCAGTCTAGTGCACTAGAAATATCAGCGCGTGTAAGGACTACGCTTGGGTTCAAAGCGAGCGAATGTAAAAAACTACAAAAATGACCAGCATTTTCAAACAGTTTGTGGCGGCACCCTGGCTCTGGAAGACCTTCAAGTGTGCACAGGATGATTGTCGCAGACATGAATGCTGCCCTATACTTGCTGACGTTAGAGACATGAATGCTGCCCTATACTTGCTGACGTTAGAGACATGAATGCTGTACTATACTTGCTGACGTTAGAGACATGAATGCTGTACTACACTTGTTCACGTTAGAGACATGAATGCTGTACTACACTTGTTGACGATAGAGACATGAATGCTGCACTACACTTGCTGACGTTAGAGACATGAATACTGGACTATACTTGCTGACGTTAGAGACATGAATGCTGTACTACACTTGCTCACGTTAGAGACACGAATGCTGTACTACACTTGCTCACGTTAGAGACACGAATGCTGTACTACACTTGCTCACGTTAGAGACATGAATGCTGTACTATACTTGTTCACGTTAGAGACATGAATGCTGCACTATACTTGCTGACGTTAGAGACATGAATTCTGCACTATACTTGCTGACGTTAGAGACATGAATGCTGCACTATACTTGCTGACGTTAGAGACATGAATGCTGCACTACACTTGCTCACGTTAGAGACACGAATGCTGTACTACACTTGCTCACGTTAGAGACATGAATGCTGTACTATACTTGTTCACGTTAGAGACATGAATGCTGCACTATACTTGCTGACGTTAGGGACATGAATGCTGCACTATACTTGCTGACGTTAGAGACATGAATGCTGCACTATACTTGCTGACGTTAGAGACATGAATGCTGCACTACACTTGCTCACGTTAGAGACACGAATGCTGTACTACACTTGCTCACGTTAGAGACATGAATGCTGTACTATACTTGTTCACGTTAGAGACATGAATGCTGTACTACACTTGCTCACGTTAGAGACATGAATGCTGCACTATACTTGTTCACATTAGTGACATGAATACTGTACTACACTTGCTGACGTTAGAGACATGAATGCTGCACTACACCTGCTCACGTTAGAGACATGAATGCTGGACTACACTTGCTCACGTTAGAGACATGAATGCTGTACTATACTTGTTCACATTAGAAACATGAATGCTTGACTACACTTGCTCACGTTAGAGACATGAATGCTGTACTATACTTGTTCACATTAGAGACATGAATGCTGTACTACACTTGCTGACGTTAGAGACACGAATGATGTACTACACTTGCTGACGTTAGAGACATGAATGCTGCACTACACCTGCTCACGTTAGAGACATGAATGCTGGACTACACTTGCTCACGTTAGAGACATGAATGCTGTACTATACTTGTTCACATTAGAAACATGAATGCTTGACTACACTTGCTCACGTTAGAGACATGAATGCTGTACTATACTTGTTCACATTAGAGACATGAATGCTGTACTACACTTGCTCACGTTAGAGACATGAATGCTGCACTATACTTGTTCACATTAGAGACATGAATGCTGGACTATACTTGCTCACGTTAGAGACATGAATTCTGGACTACACTTGCTGACGTTAGAGACATGAATGCTGTACTACACTTGCTGACGTTAGAGACATGAATGCTGTACTACACTTGCTGACGTTAGAGACATGAATGCTGTACTATACTTGTTCACATTAGAGACATGAATGCTGGACTATACTTGTTCACGTTAGAGACATGAATGATGTACTACACTTGCTGACGTTAGAGACATGAATGCTGTACTACACTTGCTGACGTTAGAGACATGAATGCTGTACTACACTTGCTCACGTTAGAGACATGAATGCTGCACTATACTTGTTCACATTAGAGACATGAATGATGTACTACACTTGCTGACGTTAGAGACATGAATGCTGTACTACACTTGCTGACGTTAGAGACATGAATGCTGTACTACACTTGCTCACGTTAGAGACATGAATGCTGCACTATACTTGTTCACATTAGAGACATGAATGCTGGACTATACTTGCTCACGTTAGAGACATGAATTCTGGACTACACTTGCTCACGTTAGAGACATGAATGCTGTACTACACTTGCTGACGTTAGAGACATGAATGCTGTACTACACTTGCTGACGTTAGAGACACAAATGCTGGACTACACTTGCTGACGTTAGAGACACAAATGCTGTACTACACTTGCTGACGTTAGAGACACAAATGCTGGACTACACTTGCTGACGTTAGAGACATGAATACTGTACTACACTTGCTGACGTTAGAGACATGAATGCTGTACTACACTTGCTCACGTTAGAGACATGAATGCTGTACTACACTTGCTCACGTTAGAGACATGAATGCTGCACTATACTTGTTCACATTAGAGACATGAATACTGTACTACACTTGCTGACGTTAGAGACATGAATGCTGCACTACACCTGCTCACGTTAGAGACATGAATGCTGTACTACACTTGCTCACGTTAGAGATATGAATGCTGTACTACACCTACTCACGTTAGAGACATGAATGCTGTACTACACTTGTTCACATTAGAGACATGAATGCTGGACTATACTTGCTCACGTTAGAGACATGAATGCTGCACTATACTTAATCACATTAGAGACATGAATGCTGGACTACACTTGCTCACTTTAGAGACATGAATTCTGGACTACACTTTCTCACGTTAGAGACATGAATGCTGTACTATACTTGTTCACGTTAGAGACATGAATGCTGTACTATACTTGCTGACGTTAGAGACATGAATGCTGTACTACACTTGCTCACGTTAGAGACATGAATGCTGCACTATACTTGTTCACGTTAGAGACATGAATACTAGACTACACTTGCTCACGTTAGAGACATGAATGCTGGACTACACTTGCTCACGTTAGAGACATGAATGCTGCACTATACTTGTTCACGTTAGAGACATGAATACTGTACTACACTTGCTCACGTTAGAGACATGAATGCTGGACTACACTTGCTCACGTTAGAGACATGAATGCTGTACTACACTTGCTCACGTTAGAGACATGAATGCTGCACTACACTTGTTCACGTTAGAGACATGAATGCTGCACTACACTTGTTCACGTTAGAGACATGAATGCGGTACTATACTTGCTGACGTTAGAGACATGAATGCTGGACTACGCTTGCTCACGTTAGAGACATGAATGCTGTACTATACTTGCTGACGTTAGAGACATGAATGCTGTACTACACTTGCTGATGTTAGAGACACGAATGCTGGACTACACTTGCTCACGTTAGAGACATGAATGCTGTACTACACTTGCTGACGTTAGAGACATGAATGATGTACTACACTTGCTCACGTTAGAGACATGAATGCTGCACTATACTTGTTCACATTAGAGACATGAATACTGTACTACACTTGCTGACGTTAGAGACATGAATGATGTACTACGCTTGCTCACGTTAGAGACATGAATGCTGTACTACACTTGCTGACGTTAGAGACATGAATGATGTACTACACTTGCTGACGTTAGAGACATGAATGCTGTACTACACTTGCTCACGTTAGAGACATGAATGCTGTACTACACTTGCTCACGTTAGAGACATGAATGCTGCACTATACTTGTTCACATTAGAGACATGAATACTGTACTACACTTGCTGACGTTAGAGACATGAATGCTGCACTACACCTGCTCACGTTAGAGACATGAATGCTGTACTACACTTGCTCACGTTAGAGACATGAATGCTGCACTATACTTGTTCACATTAGAGACATGAATGCTGGACTACACTTGCTCACGTTATAGACATGAATTCTGGACTACACTTGCTCACGTTAGAGACATGAATGCTGCACTATACTTAATCACATTAGAGACATGAATGCTGTACTACACTTGCTCACTTTAGAGACATGAATTCTGGACTACACTTGCTCACGTTAGAGACATGAATGCTGTACTATACTTGTTCACGTTAGAGACATGAATGCTGTACTATACTTGCTGACGTTAGAGACATGAATGCTGGACTATACTTGCTGACGTTAGAGACATGAATACTGGACTATACTTGCTGACGTTAGAGACATGAATGATGTACTATACTTGCTGACGTTAGAGACATGAATACTGTACTATACTTGTTCACGTTAGAGACATGAATGCTGTACTACACTTGCTGACGTTAGAGACATGAATGCTGTACTACACTTGCTGACGTTAGAGACATGAATGCTGTACTACACTTGCTCACGTTAGAGACATGAATGCTGTACTACACTTGCTGACGTTAGAGACATGAATGCTGTACTATACTTGCTCACGTTAGAGACATGAATGCTGCACTATACTTGTTCACGTTAGAGACATGAATACTGTACTACACTTGCTGACGTTAGAGACATGAATGCTGGACTGCACTTGCTCACGTTAGAGACATGAATGCTGGACTGCACTTGCTCACGTTAGAGACATGAATGCTGTACTATACTTGCTGACGTTAGAGACATGAATGCTGTACTACACTTGCTGACGTTAGAGACATGAATGCTGGACTACACTTGCTCACGTTAGAGACATGAATGCTCTACTACACTTGCTCACGTTAGAGACATGAATGCTGTACTACACTTGCTGACGTTAGAGACATGAATGCTGTACTACACTTGCTCACGTTAGAGACATGAATGCTGGACTACACTTGCTGACGTTAGAGACATGAATGCTGTACTACACTTGCTCACGTTAGAGACATGAATGCTGTACTACACTTGCTCACGTTAGAGACATGAATGCTGTACTACACTTGCTCACGTTAGAGACATGAATGCTGTACTACACTTGCTCACGTTAGAGACATGAATGCTGTACTACACTTGCTCACGTTAGAGACATGAATGCTGTACTACACTTGCTCACGATATAGCTCGAGGTTGGGTGACTGTTTTCCAGCCTCACCCCCTTAGCTTCACAAGCAACTTCCACAAAACCGTGTTAATTGCCTGGTTCTCGCGTTCCGAGGCTGTATCGACTCGAGTCGTGCTAATCGGAACAGTCCTATCATTATTGCGAACGTTTTATTTTTGTTAAGGTCTCTTAGTCCCACTATGTCCCTTTCACCCATTGTTTCCCACCAAGGCCCCTCTGTCAGTGTTAGTGGTGAGTGATTTGGTGATTCAAGTTTGTAGTTTGGATGACCGCCTCTGTCCCCTGGTCAGATCAAGTGCAGATAAATCTACACTTTGATCTTAGCCTAAAGGCCGAGAAGCGATTGCGAACTGAACCAGCAATAACCAGAACCACTGTGTCGTCACATAAGACAGGACTAACAAAAGCCCGGGACTATTTTTAACACTTTAAGGCGTATTGGGTATAAGGTGCTAGACTCATTTTTTGTATAGACAGATCGGCACTCACTGGCTGATGTGGTCAGTATCAGGCTTTACATCTCAAGAATTTCCTGATATCCATTTTAAGCTGGGTCGACCTAAGAGAACAGGTCATATTTATAAATGCGCCCCAATGAGACAGGATGGCAACAGTCACTCGCATTAACCACTACAATATTATTTTTTCCCGTTTTTACAGGACAATGCAGTGAAATCCAGCAGTTTTTGGCTTTTTGTGATCTCTTGGCAAGTTTACGTTCAGTAGTTTGCCATTGTTTTCTGAACGATCGGCTCATATACCTACGTAAGTAACCATCGCGACGCGATATGCTGCCACATCTCGCTCAGCTTGTTTCGTATGTGGATATAACAACGTCCTTAACCCTTTCGCAGGGAGACCGGCACAATAATAATAATAATAATAATAATAATAATAATAATAATAATAATAATAATAATTAATAGTAATAATAACAATAAATAATTAATAATGACAATTAATATAATAATAATAATAATAATAATAATAATAATAATAATAATAATAATAATAATAATAATAATAATAATAATAATGCAATGGCTGGGGCGTATAGAAAGAATGGAAGATAATAGGGAAACAAAACTCGCTTACACTCAGGAAATAAATGACCGGTAGACCCCGAGGTAGACCAAGAAGACGTTGGAGAGATAATATATTTACAGACCTACAAGCACTTGGAATCAGTGACTGGCAAGAGAAGGTCACCCAGAGAGACGAATGGAGACGGATTGTATCTGCAGCAAAGAACCTCAATGGCTCGGAATGCTGAGTAGTAGTAGTAGTAGTAGTAATAATAATAATAATAATAATAATAATAATAATAATAATAATAATAATAATAATAGTGATAAATGTGTCAAGGAGCAGTTCCCTCTATGAGCCCGTGATGTGACAGCGCTATGGCATGTTGTAAGCCCTAAGGCAAAGAGGAATAGGTGGCCAATCTTTACCTCATTTTAGCAATGGATGAGCCCAGCTTCGAACCTGCGTCCCACCATACTCATGACTTTGTCATCACAGTTCGCTATGCTGTCACATAACACAGGGTACAGTTACTGAACCATACACACATAACACAGGGTACAGTTACTGAACCATACATCACATAACACAGGGCACAGTTACTGAACCATACATCACATAACACAGGGTGCAGTTCTTGAACAATACACACATAACACAGTGTACAGTTACTGAACCATACATCACATAACACAGGGCACGGTTCCTGAACCATACACACATAACACAGAGTACAGTTACTGAACCATACATCACATAACACAGGGCACAGTTACTGAACCATACATCACATAACACAGGGCACGGTTCCTGAACCATACACACATAACACAGAGTACAGTTACTGAACCATACATCACATAACACAGGGTACAGTTACTGAACCATACATCACATAACACAGGGCACGGTTCCTGAACCATACACACATAACACAGAGTACAGTTACTGAACCATACATCACATAACACAGGGCACAGTTACTGAACCATACATCACATAACACAGGGCACAGTTACTGAACCATACATCACATAACACAGGGCACAGTTACTGAACCATACATCACATAACACAGGGCACAGTTACTGAACCATACATCACATAACACAGGGTGCAGTTCTTGAACAATACACACATAACACAGAGTACAGTTACTGAACCATACATCACATAACACAGGGCACAGTTACTGAACCATACATCACATAACACAGGGTGCAGTTCTTGAACAATACACACATAACACAGAGTACAGTTACTGAACCATACGGCACATAACACAGGGCACAATTACTGAACCATACATCACATAACACAGGGCACAGTTACTGAACCATACATCACATAACACAGGGTACAGTTACTGGACCATACGGCACATAACACAGGGCACAATTACTGAACCATACATCACATAACACAGGGTACGGTTACTGAACCATACATCACATAACACAGGGTACAGTTACTGAACCATACATCACATAACACAGGGTACAGTTACTGAACCATACATCACATAACACAGGGTGCAGTTCTTGAACAATACACACATAACACAGTGTACAGTTACTGAACCATACATCACATAACACAGGGCACAGTTACTGAACCATACGGCACATAACACAGGGCACAATTACTGAACCATACATCACATAACACAGGGCACAGTTACTGAACCATACGGCACATAACACAGGGCACAATTACTGAACCATACATCACATAACACAGGGTGCAGTTCTTGAACAATACACACATAACACAGTGTACAGTTACTGAACCATACGCTGCGGTCGAAACAGAGTTAGTGAAAGGTATAGACGAGGTTAAAAGCCAGAATAACTGCCATCTAAGAGATCAACTGCAATGAACAACACAGCGAACACGCGCAAGAAGAACAACTAAAAGAGCCACAATTGCTTTGAACTGTAGTAACATATTGTTTTGAAAGGACAGAAATAATAATAATACGAAGTTATTTTAGAAGGAAAAAACAAGCAAACGAACAAAAACCCCAGGGATTTGAACTCGCGGATATTCGCACTGAAAGAACACAATTATTTGAAAGGAAATTATCCGCCATTATTGATTGACCCCGTTTTGTGGCCTTCATCGAGAGGAAACTGCTGTTCAAATCAGATAATCTCATCAGGAATCGCGCTTTCTTTCTCCAAACTGTGCTCGGAGAACTAGTTTTGTTACTATTAGCTGGAGAATATTTAATTTTAGATGCCCTTTGACACCGTGCCGCGGGGACACACATCGCCACAATGGGTGACAATGGCAGCCGGTCTGTACATTACATTCTAGTACACATAAGTGTGTGGGAATGTATGTTCAACAGAGGTTGACAATTGAATATGGTCAGTATGTACCTATTTGTTATCTTTTCTAATAGTGTTTCTGTTGCTATTGCTGCCATTACTACTACTGCTGCTACTACTACTTCTACTACTACTACTACTGCTACTACTACTACTACTACTACTACTACTACTACTACTACTACTACTACTACTACTACTACTACTACTACTGCTGCTGCTGCTGCTGCTACTACTACTACTACTACTACTACTACTACTGCTACTACCACTACTACTACTCCTACTACTACTGCTACTACTGCTACTACTACTACTACTACTACTGCTACTACTACTACTACTACTACTACTACTACTACTACTACTACTACTACTACTACTACTACTACTACTACTGCAACTACTACTACTATCACTATCACTACAACTACTACTACTACTACTACTAATTTTACCACTGTTACTTTTGTTGTTGTTGTTGATGACTACTACTATTACGATTAATGCTGTTACTACTTCTACAATTACTACTACTACTACTTTGTTGCTCCTGCTGTTCTTCTACTACTACTACTACTACTACTACTACTACTACTACTACTACTACTACTACTACTACTACTACTACTACTACTACTACTACTACTACTTGCTACTGCTAATACTATTACTACTACTACTACTACTTCTACTACTGCAACTATTGCTACTGCTAATACTATTACTACTACAAATACTACTACTGCTGTTCTGCTGTTTCTGATGCTGCAGCTACTGCTATTACTACTGTTACTATTACTGTTGATACTTCTTATACTGACTGACAGGCTGACTGAATGGCAGCTTGCCGTCTAGTCAAACGATAGTTTGTAAAATGGAGTTATACCTCTCCATAACACAAAGCCGGACTGAACTTAGAGACCATGTGCTGCCTATGCAGCATCATCCCTCTCTTGGTCTGCCTAGTTTACTCCAGACGAAAGTAACACCAATGTGTCTGAAACAAGACAAGCTGCAGAAGCTGCCAGAACAGCAAAGCAATGTTCTAATTGTCCGCATGACGGAGCTTCGATCCTAGACCACTTGCCAACCAAGGCTTAGGGCCTGGTGTGTCCTGCCATGACATTCAGTTTTTACACTACTACTACTACTACTACTACTACTACTACTACTGCTGCTGCTACTACTACTACTACTACTACTACTACTACTACTACTACTACTACTACTACTAATGTTGCTACCACTCCTACTATTATTACTGCTATTGCTGCTGCTGCTGTTGCTGCTGCTGCTGCTGCTGCTACTGCTACTACTACTACTACTACTACTACTACTACTACTACTACTACTACTAATAATAATAATAATAATAATAATAATAATAATACCACTACTATTATTATTATTATTACTAGAACTACTACTGTTATTAGTAGCAGTAGTACAGTTGTTGCTGCTTTTATAGTCACACATTTGAAAAAAAAAACAAAAAAACCAGGAGTTCCATCTATAGAAATATGTCAATCTTCAGACCGAACGACCTGATTTCTGCTTCTGTCCTCTCGCTAGCACTCATTCCCCCATGTTAATGGCTCTATTAAAAGCAGCAATTAGTTTCAGGATCTTGATATTCAGTTTCTGATGAAAGGAAGTTGAATAATGGCATACGAGCTGACAATGACATGAGTGCGGTCCGTCCACGGTTCGGTTAAGCTTTCATCATTCGCTTCGGGAGTGTAAAGCAGAACACCTGTTTCTCCATGCACTCATCATCATCATCATCATCATCATCATCATCATCATCATCATCATCATCATCATTATCATCAAGTGCCATGCCGACTGGCGCAGCCGTTCATGACTCTCCAGACTCATGACTCTCCCTAGCCTAACGGCGCTGCCCGGGCAAAATTTCGAGTTAAAAATCTACCCAAAGTATTTAAGGATTCTCGCCGGTGCAACGGAGTTCGTGCATTCAGCTGAGTCTTTCCAGACTCAGGTTTGAGTTAGGAGGAAAACGGAGCACTTATGGGTTAAACCCGCGTGCCGTGATGTTGATCCAACGACTAAAACTAAACTAAAAACTAGACTCTCCTGAGATCTCGGTCTTTGGTTTTCTGGATCAACTCCGCCGTTGATATTCCTCCATGCCACCGTCTCAATCCATCCAGCATAATTTCTATTGGTCTGCCTCTGCCTCTGTTCCCCTAGATCTGTCAAGTTGTCACGATGTTCTCCAATGCCTCTCTTCTCATCACATGACCAATAAAGCTGTTTGCCTCTTTCTTATTGTTGTATATAATGTTCTATTTTCATTAGCCTCTTTCAGGCAGTCTTTGTTTGTTACTCTGGCAGTCCAAGGAATTCGCAACATTTGTCCCAGGAACCACATCTCTGTTGCTACCAAGTTCTTCCTACTTTGTTCATTTACATTCCAAGATTCACAGCCATACAGCATTACAGGTTCTATGTAGCACTTCATCACTCTCTTTCTTACATTCAATGATAGCGACTTATTGCATCGTTAAGTCGCTATCAAGACTTAGCCACGTCTCATTGTTTCATATTTCTCCGAGCGTAACTTTCCAGAAAACTTTGAATATGTTGGTAGATGTACTCTTTTAAAACGGCATACTACGCAACTGGTTTTCTGGTCCTTTGTTTCCACAAAAAAGTATTTTACTCCTCATTATACATTAAAAACGCGACACTCAGCGTCCATTTTTATTTTCTTTGTAGCCACAATGAAAGGTGAAATACACGGGATCTGAAAAAAACATTGAATTAGAAACATAATTAAAATCCTATTGAAACACAAGGAAAGCTGAGAACTAGGGGTAACTAGTGAAGCTACTGCTCACCAAAAGTGAATATAAAGTTTATAGGTATCTTTGGTAATAGAATATATCTCATAATAAGATTTGCAAAATATATAATTAGGGCCGGCCTAAATAAAAGCCTAGAGCAGTGGTTTTCAACCGGGTTTCCGCGAGTGGCAGCCAGGGGTTCCACCGAAACAGACCGAAATCGTCTAAATGCAACACTTCTTCCCACCTGGTTTATTTCATCAAATAGAACAGCCACGTGGATTATCGCAGAGAGTTCCTTGAGCAACGTAAACATTTGCGTAAGAATTTGCTTCAGCAGAAAGGTTGAAAAACACTGACCTAGAGACCAACTCGATTAACACCTTGACCGGCGAATTCTTCTGAGCTGAAGATAATATTTTCGAAATTATACGAGGTTTCTATGGCATTCTTATGCTATGTTTGCCTCTATTCACACTTGTAGTTCACTTACCTATCACCGTCAAACAAAGAAATTCTTGTTACATACCCGGATGGCTGGAATGATAAAATGGATGCCTGGCAAAATGAAGTAAATATTTCTGGAGCATCGGCCCTGTATTGACAGCCAGACGCATCTGGGGGAGGGAAAGATGTGTGTGTGTGTGTGTGTGTGTGTGTGTGTGTGATATGTGTGTGTGTGTGTTGCCATGGAAACCATGGTAACGTCAGAGGGTAGACGGCGCTACCACGAGCCAGGGAATGACTTGGGATTGCGCGAAATAAGCAAACATTACAATGAACAAGAAAATCTGGATATAATAATTTATAAATATAGTAAATTTAATACACATAACAGCCAGGAGGTCTCCGCACGTTTGAAGATCTCCTATTATTCTAAACATAATATTTACATTTAAATTGTATCAGAACGTCTCGTGTTCCATACGTTATATTAAGCAAGTTCGAGTACCGTCGGCGGGCAGGATTAAATGATGTCGTGGGCCGGATACGGCCTGCGGGCCGTAGTTTGGTGACCCCTGCACTTTAGCGGGATTTACTGCATATGTGTTTACGTTCCTTACAAGAAGATCTACTACGAGCGCAAAAGGACGCCTAAGAAGTTAATGGATTGACGACATCAAATACACTGTACAATCACATGGTATGACATTATCCAGTGCCACCCATCGGACGCTGGAGGACATACTATTCCTCCCCACGACACCTGGCGGCTAAAGTGAAGATGATGATGAAGATGATGACTGAAGTTGAGCAGGACTGTAGAAGGTACTTGGCTGTCACACACACAGAGATATTAAATGAACATATCTAAACCTATGATACACACGATCTGTCAGTCAGCTGTGTCATGTTCTCAGTTGAAAGAGTATGACCTCACCTTGCTGTAAAAGTTGATCATTGGCATCATCATCATGTTTGTCAAGTTGGAGCTATGTCAATGTTGTCCTGTAAAAATTGTTTATAGAAGCTTTTGCCGTTGCATAAGTTGGACTTTGATAATTTTGTTGTAGAGATCACCAAGGTTTGCAAGTCCACGTGCTTTTACCTTGCCCCGTATGTTGCCTTGGGCTGGTGTCTATTGAATCGTGCATGTATTGAAATTATTGTTCACACTGTCTAAGGGTGAATCATTTCTTTTAGTCTCCTAGTGAGAGTTTATTGTCAGGGTGGATATTACTTGGATGACTTCAGTATAATCACTATGTATCTGATGTTTCGCTATCAATAAGTATTTCTGCTGTTTGTTTCAAAAGTTCCTGCATCAGAGTTCGTGTTGTCCCCAAGTTAGAATTTATTGTCAGGGCTGTTATTACTTCAATGACTTCAGTAAAATCACTATGTATCTGTTGTGTTGTTCTCAATAAGTATTTCTCCTCTTCGTTCCAAAAGCTTCTGATTCAGTGTTAAAGTTATTGCAACAGTTTCCTGTTGCGATTGAGAGTAGAAAACATTTTCATCAAATGTGATATGAACGCCTGCCCATAATTGTCTATTGGATTTATGGCTGAGCTCTCGGTGTAATATGTCCAATATGCCACAGAAAATACGTGATCAATATATTTAACTGTTATGAGCTTTCCCTGTATGTCTGGCTGGGCGCCTTTGTTGTTGATGCCTGCTATACAGGATTTGAGCTCCGGTAAACATCTTCTTGTCCGTAAAAGGATAATTGTGTTATAGGGAAGTTTTGTTGGAACTGAACTCGATATTTGAAAGTGTGATAAATGTTGTGCGTGTGAGACATTTTACTACCATGAGGATTCTTCTTCCTCATTATCCTCCTCTTCTTCCTTCTCCACCACCTGCTGCTTCTCCTCCTCTTCTTCCTCCTCCTCCTCTTCTTCTTCTTCTTCTTCTTCTTCTTCTTCTTCTTCTTCTTCTTCTTCTTCTTCTTCGTTTTCTTCTTCTTATTCTCCTCCTTCTTATCTCCCACTGGACCATTGACCTTCAACTAACACACGCTAAGTCCTTTTTAAATGTCTTCATAATTTGTTGGATTTTGCAGCCAAAGTTTTGACTAAAGCTAAAAACCAGACTCACGCCAATGCTCTTTGTTAGCCTCTTATGGCATGCACGTTAGTTACCGTGCTACTGTTCACTGCTTACCTCATGGGCCACGGTAATGGACGGACAACCAGGATCATTATTTTATATTTTTCATACACGTAACTTACTTACATCATCATCCCATAACCCATTATGTACCAAGAGATGCCCACTTGTTAAAGAGCTACTCCTGAAATGACCTTCACCCCCAAACATGTTAACTTTGAACCCACTGTAACCTAGATGGTGGGTTACTCTTTTCAGTTTGAGATCGCTACCACCCTGCTCCCTGTTACGTGAGGGAGTTACGTACGCAGTTCGTAATCCCACATACCCGCGTTCGAAATACAGCTGTGTTGGGTTTTTTTTGTGTGAAATGGTATGAAGAATACCATGGACAGCCAGAAAGACCAATGAACAAGTTCTTCAAGAAACAAATAAAGATCGTAAATTGATTAGAGAAATTAGACGTAGACAGTCAAAATATTTTGGGCATGTTATGAGAAGAAATGGATTGGAGAACTTGGTGACGACTGGTAAGATCGAGGGGAACAGACCAAGGGGAAGACCTAGAAGCAAGTACCTGGATGGCTTGGCCTTGAGGCATGGTCGAGACAGAAACACGGAACTGATCCACGACTCTGGTGATCGAGTGAGATGGCAGAACATGACCGCCCACGCTTACCGGCATGGCACATGATGGATGGAAATGGTATGGGTGCCGGTCGTTCAGAAAGCAATGGCAATCCACTGAACGTAAACTTGTCCAGGAATCACGAACAGCTAAAAAAATGCTGGGTTCGATTGCTACGACCTGTAAAGGACATGCAACTAACTTTTAACCACCCCAGCAATATTTATTTTCGCGGAACTCTTGAGGCCACTAAGACAGCACTTAAACAGATTCGCTAAATTTATTGGTGCTCATAGAAAAAACAGAAGTACACATTAGAGCAGTGTTTCCCAACGTGGGGCCCACGCCCCACAGGGGGGCAATTCGATTGTTAAGGGGGGCAATTCGAAAATGGAAGAAATCGGCTGGATTTAACAAAACGGGAGACTTGAGACTGAAGTTAACTAAATTAGAATCTGACACAAAATCTCTTTGCAGCAAGCATCAAGCGCAAGGATCTCACTAAATTTAAATAATAAATAATTACTAATAATTAAAATAATATAGAAAAATCTTTCATTAAAATTATTGTGTACTTGAATTGCAGTTCTCCATTATCTTCTTCTTCTTCAGCATTCCGAGCCATTGAGGTTCTTTGCTGCAGATACAATCCGTCTCCATTCGTCTCTCTGGTTGACCTTCTCTTGCCAGTCGCTGATTCCAAGTGCTTGTAGGTCTGTATGTATATTATCTCTCCACCGTCTTCTTGGTCTACCTCGGGGTCTACGGTCATTTATTTCCTGAGTGTAAGCGAGTTTTGTTTCCCTATTATCTTCCATTCTTTCTATATGCCCCAGCCATTGCAGTCTATTAGCCTTCATGATACCAGTGATTAGCGGGGACTTAAACAGATCATAAATGTCTTTGTTGCTTCTTCTTTTCCACTCTCCACTTTGTGTATCCCTAATGGGCCCAAAGATGTGTCTTAAGACTTTGTTCTCAAAGGTTTGTAACAAGGCTTCGTCTCCTTTAGTTGTACTCCAGGTTTCAGAGCTATACAGCATAACTGGTCTAATCAGTTTTTTGTATATTGTAGTTCTCCATTATATGTTTTGAAAATTTACTTACTGTGTTTGCTCAATAATTTCCTAGTGATTTCTTCCTAAAACCTATCATTCAAGTTTCTTTAGTGAACATGTCAATTTTTGAATATTAACAATATTGTATATGTTGGGGGGAGGGGTGTGTGGAGAGGGGGGGGGGGGGTGTGGAGAGGGGGATATGAATTTTAGAAAGGCTTCGGTGGGTCATAGCACAGAAAAGGTTGGGAAACACTGCATTAGAGGAAACACCTAGCAACATGAACATTGAAAGCTTTAGTTATTTTAGCCGACGCTGTGGCGGAGATTTACATTCGCAATGCCGCACACAGCGTTCGAAACACGGCTGCTGACGATTTGTAAATAGACCCCATGGCGCTGGTTTTCATAAAATGATATGAGTATCGGTGGTTCAGAAAACAATGGTAAAATACTGAACATAATCTTGTCAAGAAATCACAAACAACCAAAGAATTATGGGTGTGATTACGATGTCCTGCAAAGGATATGTAAGTAAAGTAGTTACTTTATGCACGCAGCAAGGCGCTGACATTATTTGGATGTGACAGGTTCGAATCCCAGTGGGGTAATTATAGCTTTCCATTTGTATGTTGTCTAGATTGTCCTCTGGTCTCTATATCTGTCTTCTATTTCTATGACATCTAATCAATACATGTGAATTTGCGTATGAATTATTACACTCAGTGGCAGACTGGGTCTAAATAATATTGGTTGCCAGGACTTCCAGATCATTAACATCTAATTGTATGGTGACCCACTTCATTAGGGACCCACATAACCCAATAGCCATTAACATTTTGTCTAATGTGTAAGGTGGCCCACTTCATTAGGGACCCACAGAACAAACTAGTCATTAACGTTTTACCTAATGTGTAAGTTGACCCATTTCATTAGGGTCCCACAGAACCCACCAGCAATTAACATGTTGTCTAATGTGTAAGGTGACCCATTTCATTAGGAACCCACAGAACCAACTAGCCATTAACATTTTGTCTTGTGTTTAAGGTGACCCACTTCATTGTTGTTGTTGTTGTTGTTGTTGTTGTTGTTGTTGTTGTTGTTGTTGTTGTTGTTGTTGTTGTTGTTGTTGTTGTTGTTGTTGTTGTTGTTGTTGTTGTTGTTGGTCTATCAAGAATGATGATGACCATTCATTTCATCCAGTGGGGTTGAAAGTATGGAGCCGTGAGTTCTAAGATGGCTGATAAGGCCTATTTTGGTTCGAAATGTTCTTTGACAATGTGGACAATGAATGCTTGGCGTTTCTGAAGGAGGATTTTCTGCAGTGGTTTTTCTGTCCTGCCTTTTCTTCACAGCTCTTGCAGTCCTGGTTGCCTCACACGTGACTGCACCCTTATTCATTAGGGGCCCACAGAACACTCTAGCCATTGGCCGAGCAGATACCCTGGCCGGCCTGCAACTAATCACACTAACACGCTTTGATTCAAAATATTATTATTTTAAAATAACAACAGGGTGAGACAGAATGAGTTATATTATATGTCACATTTTCATTTCCACCGTCCTCATCTTTCATTGTGGGTTGGTGGTGGCAGAAGCAATCAACGCAATGCCTAAGCAGTTGCACCCTGCGCTAACACAAGTGCATTTCAATGCACGACACGATCTAGACCGATAGATGTGACGTGTCTCGTGTTGTTTCATCATATTAGCTGACTTGATGTGATTTATTTATACGTGTGCATTCAATACGTTTGCTAGCCGCCATTCCTGGGCCAGGTTTCTGTTTTATTGCCATATTTTGCATCGTTAATCTGATCCACATGTTCTGTTTTTGCGTATGCGTGTCCAGTTTTCTGTGTGTCTATCTATCTATCTATCTATCTATCTATCTATCTATTTATCTATCTATCTATCTATCTATCTATCTATCTATCCATCCATCCATCCACCCATCCATCCATCTATCTATCTATCTATCTATCTATCTATCTTTCTATCTACCTACCTACCACCTACCTACCTATATATCTATCTATCTATCTATCGATCTATCTATCTATCTATCTATCTATCTATCTATCTATCTATCTATCTATCTATCTATCTATCTATCTATCTATCTCTGCCTGCCTGCCTGCCTGCCTGTCTGTCTATCTGCCCAGCAATCCGTCCCTCCGTCCGTCTACCTATCAGTCTAATAGATAAGTGTTCGAATCCCTTCTAGACGGGTATATATTTTTCAATTAACCTTGACTCTCGGGTCAACTCAGTCTGTATCGGGTGTCAGAAGTGACCTGTAAAAGCGCACGGCGTAAGACTGACAACAGCACACGGCCAGCCCCATTGGTCTGTAACATTATGGCGCCGGAAACAGAGACACCATACACACCAAGGCGTGAAAATGATCCTATGTATGAGATATAAGAATGAAATCATGTGTGGAAAGGGTGCTCTATATGAGATATAAGAATGAAATCATGTGTGGAAAGGGTGCTCTATATGAGATATCTTCTTCTTCTGCGTTCAACCGGAGTTGATTTTTTGGACGTGATTGCATTGTGCCTGTTTACAGCAGAGCTGCGTTCTTGCGCCGTTAGGCCGACACATCCGACTTCTATGGGCATTTGTTGACCGGGTTAACCTTCCCGGGGCTATATGAGATATAAGAATTAAATAATGTGTGAAAATGGTGCTCGATATAGGATATGAGAATGAAATCATGTGTGAAAAGGGTCCTCTTTATGAGATATAAGACTGAAATCATGTATGAAAAGAGTGCTCTACATGAGATATAAGTATGAAATCATGTGTGAAAATGGTGCTTTATATGAGATATGAGAATGAAATCATGTGTGAAAAGGGTCCTCTATATGAGATATAAGCATGAAATCATGTGTGAAAAGGGTGCTATATATAAGATATGAGAATGAAATCATGTGTGAAAAGTCAGTGCCAAGAAACGCAGAATGTCGGACGAGCCAGTTCTTATCCATTTAAGAATAAAATATAAACTTCGTTTCTTTATACATTCATGTGCGCGTACGTACCTAAGTACATAGAGACTTGCATGTATACGCAAATATACAAGTAAACAGAGTGGGAGGGGAAAGAGAGAGGGGGAGGGGTGGGACTGAAATACTATATTGCAACAGACACATATGTGTAGTGATGCGGGTACCAGAGGCGGTATGGCGGAGTTTAATATCTCCCAGGTATGGCAGAATTCAAGCGGCATCTAGTTCCGTTCATCACCTAGTTCCGTTCATCACCATCTTTTACATTAACACAGTCAAGTTTCTATTTTATGTCTGGCGCTTCGAAGCGACGCTTTGACCTATTTTCTAACAGCCACTGAATCCACGAAAGCTTGGCTTCCTAAAGCCGACCCATCCGGACCTCAGCTGTGGTAATTATAGGCCCAAAGATTGCCAGTGACGCATTTCACACTAACACCAGGCTACAGGACAGATCCCGAGTGCCGTCCGTGACTCCGGCTGCCCGGGACACTCCATCCAGAGAACATTAGCGCTTGTCCGGCAAAAGTAATGTCCCGCCTCAACATGGTCATTATGTTCTTTAGCCCCAAAATACATCCACTTATAAGATTTAGCTGGACAACGCATCAGGCGAGCGAGCATTCAATGAGCTCAGCTCTTTGGAGACAGGGACTCCATCTGTTCAGTTGGCACGGGGGATTGTGCCGCTTCACAACTCTGAATCTATAGTGTTATTTCTCATTCGAGCTGCTGATATATCGGTGTCAAGATGAAATTCGTGTAGCATCTTATTTTTCTCTGCTTCCTCTAGACCCGTTCCCAATAATCATACCAGTTTTTACAAACATCATCATCATCATCATCATCATCATCATCATCATCATCATCATCATCACCATCATCATCATCATCATCATCAAGTGCCTTGCCAGATGGCGTAGGCGTTCATGTCTCTCCACAGATCTCGGTCTTTGGTATTCTGGATCAACTCTGCTGATGATATTCCTCCATGCCACCGTCTCAATCCACCCAGCATCATTTCTCTTGGTCTGCCTCTGCCTCTCTTCCTCTCGAACTTTCCAAATGTCATGATGTTCTCCAATGTCTCTCTTCTCATCACATGACCAAAGAAAGCTGTTTGTCTATTTCTTATTATTGTATATAGTGTTCTAGTTTCATTAGCCTCTTTCAGGCAATCGATGTTAGTTACTCTGGCAGTCCAACTATTTCGCAACATTCGTCTTAAAAACCACATCTCTGTTGCTACTAAGTTCTTTCTTATTTGTTCATTTACATTCCAAGATTCACTGCCATACAGGAAAACTGGTTCTATATAGCATTTCAGCACTCTCTTTCTTACATTCATTAATAGTAACGTATTTCATAAAATACTCTTCATTTTCTGAAATTCGTATTTTGCCTGCCCTATTCAGCTCTTAATTTATGTTGTACATCTTCCATCTGATGTTATAAATGCCCCTGGATATTTAAAATTATCAGCATGGTCAAGAATTTTCCCTTCTATTTCTATGTCACATTTTGGTGTCAAAATTTTCTTTGATATCACCATTGTTACTATTTTCTTGATATTCAAGGAGAATCCTTTCTTTGCACTCTCTGTTACTACAATGTCCAACAGCTGTTGTAGGCCTGTTGCAATATCCGCCACCAATACTGTGTCATCTTCATAGCGTATATCCCTCTCTCTCGCTCTCTCTTTCTCTCTCTCCCTCTCTTCCTCTCCCTCTCTCTCTCTCCTCTCTCTCCCCTTCTCTCTCCCTCTCTTCCTCTCTCTCCCTCTCTCTTTCTCTCTCTCCCTCTCTCCCTCTCCCTGTCTCTCCCCTCTATCCCTCTATCTCTCCCTCTCTCTCTCTTTCTCTTCCTCTCTCTTTCTCTCTCTGCTTCTCTCTGCCTCTCTATCCCTCTCTCTCCCTCTCTCTCCCTCTCTCTCTCTCCCTCTCTCTTTCTCTCTCTTCCTCTCCCTCTCTCTCTCTCCCTCTCTCCCTCTCTCCCTTTCTCTCCCTCTCTCTTTCTCTCTCTGCCTCTCTCTGCCTCTCTCTCTCTCTGCTTCTCTATCCATCTCTCTCCCTCTCTCTCCCCCTCTCTCTCTCTCCCTCTTTCTTTCTCTCTCATGTAGCGAGTCCTATACAGAACGTGGCTCCCACCACGAGGTGACGACAAGCGTCTAGATCAACTTTTGACGTCAACCGCCAAAGGTGTCTGCAATGTCCTGCATCTGTCTTCGTGCTGTAACGTCTTTTGTCCATCGACCCCTGGCTCTCCTCCCAAGAACCACACCTCCGATCACTGTTCTCTCCAAGCCACTGGGCCCTTTGATATGGCCACAATATTTCAGTTTCCAAGACTTTATGTTATTTATGGGCCAGTTTTCTTCCATGTTCAGATCTTGTACAATTTATGTATGTTTCTTCTCCCTGGCCTACGATATTCTAAGAACTTTTCTGTATAATTTGAGCTTTAAAACCCAAATTTTCTTCTTTGAGTGATTGCGTAATTGTCCACGATTCACATCCATATGGTGCCTTAGAAATAATGCAGTTTCTCAAAATGTTTATTTTAACTTGTTTGATGGTGTTGTGCCATATGTTCGTAATACTGTTTAATTTCAGCAGTGCTATGGCCAGTCTGCGTCTTATTATTTTTTCCCCCAGCCATTCTCATTGTTGTTCATTATGGGGCCATGATATTCAAAGTTTGTGACATTTTCAATCTCTTCCTTGTTAATTGTGATCTTTGTTTGGAATGTGATTTTGTTTGTGGACATTATTTTCGTTTTGATAAAGTTCAGTAATGGAGTGGGACTTTCACTGTGTCTCTTCACAGATATGGTTAATTCTTCTAATCCTTCAGCACTATTTGAGAGGAGAACTGTGTCATCTGCACATTTAAGTTCTGGGATTTGATTTCCACCAATTACAAATGGATAAAAATTATCTCTGGTCTCATCATTTTTGAAATTTATCTCGAAACATTTTTTGCATATATGTTGAATAGGTATGGAGAGAGCATGTCTGACTCCCGTTTACACATGAAACAAGTTTATTTCACCGGCTCCTCTGACAACTGCTTGCTGGTCATGGTATAATGACTGAATTAAACATAGCAGATGTGCGGGGAACCCCCATATAATTATCCGGTTTCCGATGTTGAGCACAATCGAAGACCTTGCTGTCGTCTATGAAGCAAGCAAAAAGATTTACCCTGTACTCTCTACATTTCTCAAAGATGGTTCTCTTTTTTAAGACATGGTGGCTGGTTCCTCTGTCCTGCCTGACACTTGCCTGTACTTCATATAATTCGTATTTTAATTTACTTTCAATATTCTTCATAACGATTGGCAACGAAAGGCTCGATAATTAGTGCACAGTTTTAAATGCCCTTTCTTTGGTAGGAAGATTTAGATTTATCTCTTCTGTCTATCACTTGGGCCAAGTGGTGCTTTTCCAGATCTTCATACACAGTGCATGGCATATGGATGTTGGCTTCTCCTCCTGCTTGGGTTAGTTCTGCTGGTATGTCATCTCAACATGGTGACGTCCCTTTCTTCAGAATGTGCACCGTATTTCCTCTAATAAAGTTCTATTTTTTCCCCCTCTTCACTTTCATGTATATTGTCTAGAGTCTAGACTCTTTGTCGTGTCATCGTACGTTTCTCTACATTATTCTTACCATCTTTCTAGTGAGTTAGTTGCATATCCTTTACAGGACGGAGCAGTCAACCCCAGCATATTTGGCTGTTCGTAATTCCTGGACAAGTTTACGTTCAGTAGTTTGCCATTGCTTTCTGAACGACCGGTACACATACCATTTCATTAAAAAAAACCAACGTAACGTGGCCTGCTGTCAAATCTCCCACACCTGTGTTTCGAACGCGGGTATGCGGGATTACGAACTGTGTCCGTAACCCATTCGCCAGGGAGCCGGATATCTTTCTAGTACATCGTTGCTTTCTATTAAAGTGTTACTAATCCAATCATTTATTACATGTAATGATCGTCTGAATTCGC
Organism: Cepaea nemoralis; assembly: GCA_014155875.1. Taxonomy (NCBI): domain Eukaryota; kingdom Metazoa; phylum Mollusca; class Gastropoda; order Stylommatophora; family Helicidae; genus Cepaea; species Cepaea nemoralis. Next base: position 116,783 of record JACEFZ010011001.1, on the reverse strand, counting down.
TTGTTAATGCACTGATTTCCTTCAACAAATCTTCATATTTTCCTTGCAACTGGAGATGCTATATTGTATAACAAGTACTCATTATAAACTGCTTCTTGTCTTCCCGGATAGCACTTCATATTTCTCTCAGGTAGTGTGTGTAGGTGCAGTTACTCGGCCCTGTGCCTGTTTGCTTTAACGTTCTCCCTTTCTCTATTAACCCGAGCGTTTCATATGTGATATATTTCTGCTTCTTATATTTATATAAGGAGCTGCCTTCACCTGCGAGTAGAACACTCAGTAAAAGACCCTTTAACACTCCTCGGGCGCCTTGAGCAGAAGGTACTAGAGCCATAGTTGTTGAGTCCAGTCAGCACTGAGTGGCTGATGTGGTCAGTACTCTCGTCTTTACTTCCCTGGACATCTCCTGGTACCCATTCCAGGCTGGGTACAACTGGGAACCTAGACCTTGCCCAGTACCCGTTGCACTAAACTTTAGGTCATCTCATCCCTTAACACGGCCACATAAAGTCCGTTATTTAAATCGTTTATCGCTAGCCAGCATCTGCTTTGTTTGACGTCTTTTAGAACAGCATCATTGAACATTTTAGCCGCCCATGACTTTGAGGTAAGCGTGGTAGCGTAGTGCTTGTGCTAACAAACACAGCTGTCCCAGGTTTTATTCCACAATGTTGCGGAGCAATGTTGCTATAACAGATACGTTCAGCAGGTGCGTTAGTGATAGTTGCTAACCCTGATAACATCAGGAGCGCGGTCGGCCGCGGGGTCGACGCCTACACCAGAGGAAGAGACTGGCCACGTATTCCCCCGGGCATTCAGGGCCACACAATGTGATGATCCTGTCACGTCATGAACCAACAGCAGGTTTCTGCTTCCGGGCATGTTTTTTTATGTTTTAATACGGTTCTCGGGTCGATGCAACATCCCAAAATGAGCTCCGGGTAATTTTCCAGAATTTTCAATTGTGTGGGAAGGAAAGATGAAGAACGAGAAAACTGTTATAATCCCCGATATCATCATTCAGTGGGCTAGCGAGTCTCACGTCATAATCCCTACCGAACTATGTGCAAAGTATTCGTTTTACTTTTACCATTGGGGAGGGAGGAGCGGGGTGTTCGTGTTATAAAGTGATCAAGCCGTCTGCCAAGCACATTGAAGGTCCGTTGTTCGTTTCTGGACTCTGTAGTTCTGACCATCAGCATATTTGTTTCCAAAGACCTCTGGGGTTCATCTCTGGTATGATGTTTGTGTTTTGTTCAGTGCTCTTGGCAGGTAGCTTGCCGTTCTGCAGACAGAGACTGAGCCATTGGTTAAAACCCGGTGCAATGAAGTTGATTCTCTCACTTTTAACCCTTAACTCCTTTCACATTTGTCTTAGAAAGGATTGAATGAAACATTCAAAATTTCCATAGACAAACTATCTAGCTTTGTACGTAATGTACTGGTACCATGCTCGTGCTCGGTAAATCTATTATTAGATATAAACCCTCTACTGACGCAACAATTTGAATCTCTTAAGAACCGAGGAAGTCACAAGTGCCATACTGATCTGAAAAGTCAAGATACTCCCGACTGATCGACTGTGGTGGTGCGCTTGTTGTAACAGACATTTCGGTCTCAGATTGGTCTAATTAGGCAGTTCCAGGCTGACTCTGGGATTGGCAGCGATAAATGATTGCTGCTCGTTGACAACAATGAACAACCAACATTAGAAGTCAAATTGATTACCTGAGCTAAATATACATTTGCCCATCTATTATGAGCAGTAAAAGAGATTATGTTGAACTGGATGTAAACTATGCGTCTTAAGGAATTTGCTTTCAAAATAACACGGCAGATAGTCGATAATGAAACAAAAGGGATTTTAAGGTCTGATAAATCAATGGCCTCAGGTACAGACAATGTTTATGCATTAATCTGTTTACGGAGCCCAAGGCCTTTTTCAGGCAAGTACATGTATTTGTTGTTATTGTGTGCCATCGCCATCCAAAAATATCTGTTTGTTTCATTATAAACTGGCACATCCTGCCGCAGTCAAGATCTGTCTTATTAGTGGCTGATGGTAGAGCTCGTTGTGCTTTAGGATCAACATCTGTTAACCTTTCAGTTCTAACTATAGCGTTAGATTTACCGTAGTTGGACAAAAATCTATTGTTCTTGTCTTTGTGTTGATTTCATTGTCTCGTAAATAACCACCTGTCGGCAAGAAATATGCGGATACTCGTTTCTTTCCAAAATAGGAAATGGTGTTTGCTATTAATATTTAAAAGAAACGTTCAGAATTATATAATCTGTTCTGTGTAGTTATTTATTTTCCTCACTGAATTATGTAAGTATATGTGATGGAATTGATTTGTCAGAATGTTCTTCGTCTGGAATCTGCAAGGCAACCCTAATTATAGAGAGCCCTGCAACACACGCACACACAGACAGACAGACAGACAGACAGACAGAGAGAGAGAGAGAGAGAGAGAGAGAGAGAGATAGAGAGAGGGGTGGGGGGAGACAGGTAAATTATAGACAGATGCGTAATATAGAGAGGATATGGACAAAAATAAACAAACAGCAAAGGATAGGATGGCTTTGCTTAAAATGGTTGTGTCTGTGACTCATTAATGAATATTGTTGGTTCTGTCGTAGTATTTGTGGTTCTGATGTTTCGTACTTTCTTATACGACATGAAGACTATGTGTAGTAGCGACAACTTAGTTTCGTAACCCAAGGGATAGACCAGGATCCTATGTGGTTCCCATCTCTTTACCTAGCTCCACGAATACTGCTTGTGTACGACGGTGGCCACAACACGGGTAACAGTCTTGACTGCCTGGCTAAACTACATGAGAGAAGTAGGGGTAATATCCTTTTAAAATGAGAATACCTGCGAAGCAGTTACGGACGCCATTCGTAATGCCGTAGACCCTGGCTAGAAACACGGCGGTGCTAGATTTTTTTTTTTCTTCGAAAAAGGTGTAGGTGCCGGTCGTTCAGAAAGCAATGGCAAAATACTGAACGTAAAACTTGCCCAGGAAACGCTGGGGTTGTTTGCTACGTCCTGTGAAGGACATACAACTTTTGTTTTTTAAGTACACAAAAGGCTGGGACGGTGAACAAGGCAAACGAATCTACATAGATCAAAAGGCTTCGAAAGCGAAACAGCAGAGTGTGTGGCACATATGAGGTGTGTTCAGAACACACTAGTAAACATGGCTGGTCATTGTGAAAGAAATCGAGACCTCACCATGTAGTATCCCAAATACCGCAATGAGACTACCAAACACACACACACAAAGCGATATGGGTAATTCTTGGCCCCCTGGAGATGAGTCTATTCTAAATATGCTCAGGGAAGAGACAACTCCTATAGTGAGTAAGGCAGAGAATGACGATGAGTGCATCTCAGATTCTTTTGAAAGGATGCATTCTGAAAATATCTACCTAAAAAATAGAAGAAGAAGTCTGAAAATGGTTACGTGGAACGTATGCACTCTGTATCAAGCATGAAAATTTGACAACCTGATTTCTGAAGTAAATAACATGAATTTAGATATTTTAGGTGTATCAAAAACAAGATTGTCAAACGCTAGTTATTTACGGAGAGACGATTACATATTCATTAACTCAGGATGAGATCATCACGATAGAGGAGTAAGAATTTTAGTGCAGAGAAATTTAGAGATAAATATTAGTGGATTCCGGGCTCATAAAGATAGAAAGATACTACTGAAAATTAAGGCAAGATATTTCGATATAGTAACCCTACAGACGTATGCTCCAACAACTGATAATAGTGATGAACAGCTAGAAGAATGTTATGAAGCCCTTCAACAAACACTGGAAATTGTAAAATCAGAGGCCTTAATTGTCATGGGAGTCATGAACGCAAAGGTTGGAAAAACTAAATATTAGTAGATATTAGGGCAACGTGGTATGGGAGACAGTACCGACAGAGGAGATCGGCTGATACAGTTTTGTGAAGAAAACCATCTTATTATTTGTAACACATTTTTCCAACATAACCCTAGGAAACTGTATACGTGTAAAAGCCCTGGAGTCAACAATGTTAAAGATGCCAAAACATATCCTGGTGCTGATATCAACTCTGACCACAATCCTGTTGTTTTAAAATTACAAATAAATAGTAAAAACACAGGAATAAAGACATCGATGACGCCTCAAATAGATATATCAGCATTGAAACAACCAGACATAAGTCAATTGTACATGGTCGAAGTAAAAATAAATATGTTGAGGTAATCGTTGGAAGCATGGAACAGTATCGACATAAAAATCACGAGGAGAAAATTAATGCAAAATTGGAATGTGTAAAAACCAGCATTCAGATTGTAAATACAAACATACCAGTGAATGAAAATAAGAAAAACCAATTTTGATTAACTCCTGAAATCTTGAGCAAAATGACTCAAAGAAAGAATGCAAAGAAAACTCCAGAATATACATTAAACGACAGAAAAATACGTCAATTGTGTAGAGTTGCCAAAGAAGGGTGGTTGCAGAAAAAAAATTCAAAGAAATAGAGGATCTAGAAATAAAACACAATTCCAAATGACTGCATGAGAATTAACACACACACACACACACACAAACTAGATTTACAAGGTAGAAAATTAATATAACACGAAATGGTTATATCAGCGGAAGGAATGGATAAATTATAATTGATAATACTGATAAAATAAAAAGATGGACATGATACACAGAAGATTTATTCTGGGACAACAGGGTCAACAAACTAACATTGTATAATACTCAAGATGGACCAAACATATTAAAGGCTGAAGTAGAGAAGGCTATTAAAAAGATGAAATAAGGAAAGTCTGCATGACCTGAAAAGATAACAACGGAGATGATAAAATCCGTATTCACCTTTTTTTCTCATTGAAACTATCACAGAATTATGTAATGTTATATAAATATTATAATATTGGGTACATCCCCAAGGAATTGAAAACATCCATTTTTATCACATTACCGAAGAAGCCAGGAGCTGTTGATTGTGAGGATTACAGGACTATTAGCTTAATGAATCATATAGCTATATAAAAGAAAGTATTCAAAATAAAATAGATGAGGAAGTAGCTGAAGAACAATTTGGGTTCCGCAAAAAAGCAACACCAAAGAAGCGATAATTTGTTTGAGGATGTTAACTGAAAAATATATAGACGTTCAGAAGAATATATAGGTATGTTCTATAGACTACAAGAAAGCTTTCGACAGAGTACAACGTGAACGATTGATTACATGCCTTCAAAATATGGGAGTAGACGGAAAAGACATTAGACTTATTTGTAATTTGAACTGGAAACAAGAGGCGTCAATTAGATACGGAAATAAATATTCGTCGCCCATAGAGATAAAAAGAAGAGTAAGACAGGGGTGTGTTGTCCCCAAGCCTCTTCAACTTATACATAGAAAGCATTTTTAAACAAATCGAACTGTCTGGACCTAACATCAATGGAAGAATCATAAACAATCTTAGGTTTGCTGACGATACCGTGTTACTAGCAGAAAGTGAGCAAGAGTTAAAAACCTAGTGGAACAAGTAAACAAGCATAGTACAGAATGTGGCTTAGATATTAACATAAAAATATGCAAAAAATGATAATTAGCAGTGGAAAAGAGGGGTCATCAATGAGCATCATAATAAATGAAGAGACATTATATCGGGTAATAAGTTTCTCCTATCTTGGAAATGTAGTAACAGATGATGGCAGAAGTTAAACAGAAATCAAAATGAAAATAGGAATGGCGAAAATGCTTTCAACAGCATGGAATTAATACTGACATCTTGAGATATTATCAATGCATTGAAAGGAGAATTTTCAAATGTTAGCGAGACCAAACTAGCTGATGATGCCCTCAACGTCATGGAGGCCCTGTCAACTCTTGACCATCTGGACACACTTCACACCATAACGGAAATGAAGTGTGCTATTAATGAACTTGCAATAGGCAAAGCTCCAGGTAAGGATGGGATTCCAATAGAGGTTATCAGGAGTGCGCAAAACACACTTACTCTACAGATCCACCAACTAATATAGCTATGCTGGCGAGAAGGACCAGTCCCACAACATTTCAAAGATTCAAGCATCATAACATTGTACAAGAACAAGGGGGATCGGAGTGACTGTAACAACTATAGGGGTATCTCACTTCTGTGTATTGTTGGGAAAGTATTTGTCAGAATTGTTCTGCGCAGACTTCAAGTCCTAGGAGATCAAGTCTATCCCGACTTCCGACAGAACCGGTCTACCATTGATATGATATTGTCATTGCAACAAATGCAAGAATAATGTCGTAAACAGAATCAACCACTTTTTGTTGCCTTCATTTACCTCACAAAGGCATTTAATTTGGTCAATCGTGAGGATCAAGGCACTAAAGAAGATCGGCTGCCCACCAACTCTTCTGTCCATTGTGGAATCGTTCCACACAGGCATGAAGGGTATAATCAAGTTTGATGATGCAACTTCAGAAGAGTTTGAAATCAAGAGTGGAGTTAAGCTCCCACTCTCCTTGGAATACACTTTTAACTTCTATTGAAATATGCCTTTCGTGATCAGGATGGTAGTATATACATTCACTCACGCTCAGATGGCGGCATCTACAATGCTCAGAGTTTGAAGGCCAGAGACCAAAATTAGGAGGGTACTGATCAGAGAGTTCTGTTTGCAGATGATGCTGCAATTACCACCCACTCGGAGGAAGAATTACAACGGCTACTATTTGCTTTCTCCATTGCTTGTTCTGAATTTGTTTTAACAATTAGCAAAATGAAGACACATATTATGTCACAAGGTGCACATGGGGTACCATAAATCTTTATTGACGACGCCGAACTGGAGATAGTAGACCATTTCAAATGTTTAGGATCAGAGGTAACAAGCAAATTATCACTAGATCAGGAAATCAACATCAGAATTGTAAGGCAGAAGCAAAAATGAACGGTTAACAAAAAGAGTCTGGGAGAACAGGAGGCTTACTGCCAAAACAAAAGCCCTTGTCTATCAAGACTGTGTCCTTAGTACTCTTCTTTATGGCAGTGAAGCCTGGTCAACTTACTCACACCAAGAGAAACGTTTAAACAGCTTTCATATGTGGTGTCCGTTAAAAGAATACTTGGTATTAAGTGGCAAGATAAAATCACAACTACTGAAGATCAGTTTGCGTGGCGGTTTGTTCCATGCTCGGTCTTCTTAGACGTAGAAGGATAGGACACGTTTGGAGGATGGATGATGGTAGAATACCAAAGGACATCTTTTCTGGTGAATAAAAGATGGATACGAGATGTCGGGGTCGGCCTCTACTACGATAACAATATGTGTGTAAGCGGGACATATTTGATACAGGAATTGATAATGCATATTGGGAGCAAGTCGCCACCGAACATGTTGCATGGAGGGTAAATATCAGAAATAGAATCAAGACAAATGAGGAAATGATTGCAGATAGGTCACACAGTGAGCGCGTGAGATGTAAGAGGGTGCGTTATGATGAAAATGACCATGTGTTCACATGCATTCATTGCAACATATTCTTCTCTATATCCACATCTCCAGCCCGGATTGTTCTGATCAGTCACATTTGCTGCCGTCATGGGTTGTAGTTATTATGCCTTTTTGAAAGACAATGTAACAAAGTATAGTCTGTCACGACGGCAGGGAGCCAATGTGTATATTCAACACTACTATATGGCATGGAAGCCTGAACATTGAACAAGCTATTAGAAAGTCGAAAAGGGGCCCTGGAGATGTGGATATACAGAAGAATATGTTGCATTTCATAGAAACGAAAACAATCAAATACGGAGGTTCTAGAAAAACTGGGAATGAAAAGAGAGTTGATGAAATAAATAGGAAAGAAGCAAGTGAAATATTTCGGCCACGTTAAAAGACATAGTTAGTTGTATATCCTTTTACAGGACGTCGCAGTCAGCCCCAGTATGTTTTATGTGCTGTTCGTGATCTCTTGGCAAGTTTACGTTTAATAGTAGCCATTGCTTTCTGAAGGACCGGAACCCAAACCATTTCGTAATAAGCCAACGCAAGGCTATCTGCTGCCAAAACGCCCGCAGCTGTGTTTTGAACGCGGTATGCGGGATTACGAATTGCGTGGGTAAATCCGTCGCCACGGTGCAGTTTAAAAGACATACAACTCATTAAAACAACATACTGGAGGATAAGTTTGAAGACAAGCGAGCAAGAGGTAGACAATCATACAAGTGGGACGATTACATCAAGAGTGGACGAACATCAATCTGACAGAATGTACAGGCAATGTTGGAGATCCATTGCAGCCAACCTTCATTGTAGAGACGGCACTTGATTGATGATGACTACTTAGTTGCCTTCCTGATAGGCAAACATACATTCATGTCGATCATGCGTGGCTTGAGGTCTCCAAGTGTGAAAGGTTTGGCTGCTGAATGTCCACCAGTATCTTGTAGACTTGCTGTGATTCTCTTTCAGTCTGGAAGCGTGCAAGGTATGTGGTCCTCTGCAGACTTCATTGTAAACTAAGTAGAGATAAGAAATGTCACTTTATCCAAAAGCAATTTGTTATCGAGTAAGACAGTGGTTCTCAACCGGTGGGGAATCCCCCCCCCCCCCACATGGGGGAATTTTAGGGTTTCCGGAGGGATCGCATTAATAGAAGAACCAGTTACTTGATATTGTTTTTCCCTCTAAATTTTACGCTTCTGTACTTCTCGCCCTAATGACATTCGTTTTATAACGTAAGAAGACCCGCCAATCACGTTTTATGTAGATGTCTAGACTTGTTCTAGTATGTGGTATTACATTTAGCTTCCATTTTTATGTATACTGTGTAAGAATGGGGGGGGGGGGGGATTTATAATGAGGAAATTCGAAAAAGGGGGGGGGGGGTGACGTTCTGAACATTTGGTAAAGGGGGGCATGGGCCAAAAAATTTTGAGAACCACTGGAGTAAGACTGGTTGGAAGCTCAGTCCCGCATTTTGTCCTCTGTCCCGCATTCTGTCATCAGCTGGGAAGGCCCATTTTCAGGAAATCTCACAGGCGATATAAGGCAGAAGCAGAGTTTTATTGTTAGTGATGGAGATTTAACACAATTATTATGACCATGCTAGGCAATGTTTCGTAACATTTGGGGGTTTAACAGAGAGTTGGTGCTCAATACTAATACAGGTGTAGGGTACTGTAGAGTAGATATAGCGCATCATGTCATACAAGTCACGGTATGACATCACTATGCCATGTTATATCATATCATTTCATGTCATATTATGTCATATCATTTCAGATCATATCATATCACATCACATCACATCACATCATATCATATCATATCATATCAGATCAGATCAGATCATATCATATCATATCATATGATATGATATCATATCATATCATATCATATCACATCACATCACATCACATCACATCATATCATATCACATCACATCATATCATATCATATCACATCATATCATATCATATCACATCACATCATATCATATCATATCATATCATATCATATCATAGCATATCATAGCATATCATATCATATCATATCAGGAACATAACATAGAGCTTTATGACAGTTACATATTAAAATTAAGTGAAACATAACACAGATCGTTATGACGGTTGCATATTAAAACAATGAAAGAAATATAACATAGATCTTTATTAAAGTTACATGTTCAAATTAACATAAACATAACATAAAGCTATATGACAGTTGCATAATAAAATTAAACATTATTTAAATCTCGAAACATAAGGAATACATTCAACCAACAAGGTTACACGAGAGATTACTTAATAGCTGAACCGCATTCAGCATTGTTGCTTAAGGATATATCAGTGGCTGGCGAAGGTGAATATGCACACGTTATTCATGCATGTATACGTACTTGATCCCACTTCTTAGAACACATCAAATGACGAGCTTTAGAAGCAGCGTAAAACCCATGTTGAAAGTGAGTACAAACATTTTATGTTTATTGATTAAACACACTTCAGCTGATGAAAATTGGACGCAAAGGCTGCATTGCTTTATAAGCGAATTCTCCATATAGCGGATTGCGTTATAGCTAGAGTGAGCTGAATTGCGTTATGTTTTATGGTTTTATTGACTAGCTACCTTCCTCTGTGTCTTTACCTTCACTAACTAAGGTGGCTATTTTACAAACCGGCATGTTGGATCAATTCCACTGAATTGTTTTGAATTAATACCCTTCGAGTAAATATGAATAAGCTGTGGAGATGCTAGAAGAATGTTGTGTAACTGGGCAGCTGTTGAATAGCATCAGGGAAATGTATCAAAATAGTGAATGTGCAGTAATAACAAATGTCGGCCTGACAAACTGGTCCCATGTAACATCGGGCGTCACACAAAGATGTGTTTTATCGCCACTATTGTTCATCACCTATATGGATAAGATTACTAAAGAAGCTTGCCAAAATGTTTAAATGAGCTGGTGTTTGCAGACGACCAGACTTCACTGTATGAGAACAATGCAGATCTCCAGTACCATATAAATTGACTTGACAATTGCTGTCAGAATTTGTATATGAATATTAACATCGAAAAGACATGATTTATGACAGTTCAACGAACACCAAGGCAATATAACGTAAATATAAATGGAAAATCATTACCGCAAGTTAGGGACTACACGTGTCTGGGCAGTTTGTTCACCAAAGATGGAAGAATAGATAGAGAACTAGAAACGATAACGCAAAAAGCAAACACCGTCAACTATCAAATATCGCCTATTTTAAAACATCCTAATATCAATATACATATCCCAAAAAGTTGACAGGTGTTCAACGCCGTGTTACTAAAAACTAAACATGGACAGTCCTAGAAACACACAGGCTTAAAATCAACACCATGTGAGGTGGGACGCATCAGAAACGCAGCTGGAAAAACGAGAAGAGATAGAGAGACAACTGAGAAACAAAGAACGTGTGTAGGGATAACAGCAATTACTGACTGTATATAACACACAGAATTAAATGGTTCGGACGTTTAGTTAGAATGGAGCAAAATCAATCAGCGGCTAGTGCGGTGTACGTAAGAACATTGCGATACAAGACGAGAAGATAAACCAGCTAGATGAAGTAAAAGAGACATTAAAGAATACATATGACGTTAATACAAGCAACAAGACAAGCAACACACAGAACATTACATCTGCCTCCTCTCTGCCACGTTTCAAGGCAAAAGCAGTAGGGCAAAGAAGAACCTGAAGAACGACAGCGCCACTATCAATGGTTTCGTTGCTCCGACACACAAACAGAAAGCAATGAATGGGCATTATAAAACAAATGTTGCATATCTATTGCAGAAAGCTGCCATCAACGACAACTTCAAGTTGATTTACTTGGCAATGTTACGATTAGTAGTTTGCCGTTGCTTTCTGAACGACAAGTGAGCTTTTATGTCTGATTAACCAGTGTAGGGGAAGATCCCATTAGCACAGAAGTATCAAAATGTGCAAGTAGGATCTGCATCATAACTTTGTGGTCCGTGTGTACATTATCTGTGTAAGGAGATAACTAATAAACCTAATATTGCTGTGTGCATGTAATTATACTCATTAAAATAGTGTAGTCAATAATGATGATGATGATGATGATGATGACGATGACGATGACGATGATGATGATGATGATGATGATGATGATGATGATGATGATGATGATGATGATGATGATGATGATGATGATGATGATGATGATGATGATAAGAAAGAAGAAAAATATATGAAAATGAAGAAGAAGCTGAAGAAAATGAAGAAAAATAAGAAGTATTGAAGGATAAGACAAGGGGAGAGCGGAGGAGGAAGTGAGGGGGGAAAGAGGATAAAAAGACGAAGAAGGAGGAGGCAAAGGGAAGAATAAATAGTAGTAGTAGTAGTAGTAGTAGTAGCAGCTGCAGCAGCAGCAGTAGTAGTAGTAGTAGTAGTAGTAGTAGTAGTAGTAGTAGTAGTAGTAGTAGTAGTAATAGTAGTAGTAGTAGTAGGAGTAGTAGTAGTAGTAGTAGTAGTAGTAGTAGGGTGGTGGTGGTGGTATTAGTAGTAATGGTAATAATAATGCCAAAATGTGCTCACGCCAGTTCATAGTCCTAATCATCTAACCACGTGACTGACGACGATATATATATATATATATATATATATATATATATATATATATATATATATATATATATATATATATATATATATATATATATATATATCAATGAGAGACGTGGCAAAGAAATCAAGTGAAAGAGAATTTGGAAATGCCTGAAAGATCCAATAGTACTACATACTAGTAAGCAGGTGAGACTGCAGACATGACGCATTCGCGTGCAACCAGGAGGAAATACAATGACTCTGTCTTGCAAAGTGGCTTTATGTCCATTCACACAAATAATGATCACCGACACGTCTGCTAAATGTGTAATGACTGTTTGAAGAGCTAGTCTCAAGTTTGCAGAATTAAAGAGACATCTTGATGCACCCTACACCAGTAGACCTATGGAGTTGTGTGAAAGGCTATTGAAATATTTGGATAAACAAAGGCAAATTTTACGAAAGCTCACAATGTGCTATGTAAAACACTTAAGATCATCTTATGAAGTCTGGTACTTAATTGGAAAAGTTAACTAATCATGCGCTGTGGACAAAGGCCTTGTTTTAGCAGTGGTGGCAATCCGACTAACAGGAAAAACAATGTGAGATTGAAATGGGAACTGTATGGTGTGTAGACGAATATCAAAAATCTGACCAGTTTAAGAAACTTATTGGAAGACTTGAAAATATCTCTTAATGTGGTATTCATTTGAATGAAACAACTTGCTTGCTTGCTTGCTTGTGTTTGTTGGCTTGAGCTCCAACGCGAAGTCCTGTATGTCGGATGAAGACATCCTGTTGTCCAACATCAGTGTGATGTCATACAGGACCTGAGTTTTGCGTGAGTATCCGTTGTCCCATGTCTGGCTTATTGGTGTGCAGACTGGTGGTTCCTCGCCGTACAGGCAGACACTCTCCGACTTCGGAGGAATCGAAGATCCTACTGACTTTAGCCAGGACCCCGAAGGGACCTGTTGCCCAGGACGCTCGACGAGGACGCGTCAATAGGTCTTGGCCAGTATATAACCCGGCCCTGGTGCCTTGGAAACACCTCTGCGTCCCAATGAAACAACTGATACTGTAAACATGTAACAGCTATTGGCGTGCAAATGTCATGTATGCCTAAAATAACAGTTCCCATAGAAACTTATTATTCTTTCGGTATTTAAAGAACGTACGCCGCAGAGAATGGGCTGATATTTTTAGCAATGTATGAATGTTCAGTTTTAACATACGGCTGCGAATCCAAGACAATTAGTAAACAGGCGAAAAATTGCCTAGAAGCTTCCGAGATGTGGTTTTATAGAAGAATGCTGAAAATTCATTGGATAGCCAAAATGAGCAATATGGATATTTTGAGGAAGGCCAAAACGCAAAAACAACTTATCACAAACATCAGAAAGAGGCAGTCATCATTTAAGCAACATTATGACAAGTCAGAAGCTGGAACATGTAGTGACAACCGGAAAGATTTGTGGAAAGATACAGAAAGACAGCGAGAGAAAATTCTTGACAGTCTTGTGTCAATGGCACGGAAGGGAGTTAACATACGTATTGATCCATGACGCCGCTTAATTGCAATCTGCGGAGAAGCATGATCGCTCATTCCAGCCGGCAAGGCACTTGATAATGATGATGGTATGAATGTTAATTCCCCAGCCAGACTTTCGTTAAACCATGAAAGCAAGTGGTGAATTGAGCTGCCGACATATACGTGTATGGTCATATATGGTCTTCGGTTTGCGACGGTAAGCAGATTATCTCTTTATGGAGACATTGGCTACGGTTGCCGACTAGTATGGTCACTACTAATAAGGAAAACAACGGTAAACTACCTTCTAAGTAAGTGCCTAGAACATCGTGATTCGTCAGTTCATAGATCTAAGACTGGTGATCGTGTGAGATGGCACATGGCATATGGTAACAGTACAGTATTTTAGTATTAAAAGTAATTTTAATTCATTTTATTTCTTACTTGCGTTACCATATTGAGTATTTGGAGCAGTTATCGATTTCTTGTACTATTGTTTTTATTGACTTCTGTATCTTATTTTAACTTCAGTATGTTTCTTCCTACAACATATTGTTTCTTCTTTCTCATATCTCTCTTTCTTCTAATGCTCATCCTCCCATCTGATCTTCATTCTCCGTCGCCCTCTTTTATTTCGTCTCCTCTTCCTCGGTTTTCTTCTTCTTCAACTTCAAATTCTCCTCCTATTTCTCTATCGGCTGCTTCTGTTCTTTCTTCCTCTTCACCTCCTCGCCACCCCCCCCCCCCTCCGCCCACCCCACTTTTCTTCAGTTCTTCTTGGTTTTGTTTATCTGTTTCACCCGGGAAGGTTACCCCGGTCAATAAACACCTGCGGAAATCGGATGTGTCGGCTTAAGGGCGCAAATAAACTTGGCACAACGCAATTACATCTGAAAAAATCAAGCCAGATGAAAGCATAAGAAGAAGAAGAAGAAGAAGAAGAAGAAGAAGAAGAGAAGAAGAAGAAGAAGAAGAAAAGAAGAAGAAGAAGAAGAGAAGAAGAAGAAGAAGAAGAAGAAGAAGAAGATATAGAAGAAGATATAGAAGAAGAAGAAGAATGAAGAAGAAGAGAAGGAAGAAGAAGAAGAAGAAGAAGAAGAAGAAGAAGAAGAAGAAGAAGAAGAAGAAGAAGAAGTTCTTCTTGTTTTTGTTCTTTTTCTGTTTGTCATCGTTTTGTTCTTCTTCTTCTTCTTCTTCTTACTTCTTCTTCTTCTTCTTCTTCTTCTTCTTCTTCTTCTTCTTCTTCTTCTTCTTTTCTTCTTCTTCTTCTTTCTTCTTCTTCTTCTTCTTCTTCTGCTTCTTCTTCTCCTTCTTCTTCTCTCGCTTTCCGTATTCGTCAATATGATTGTCTTCGACGTCATTATCTCCCACTCTTCCTACTTCTGTTGATGTAACCACTTATAATGTAATACTTTTTGCTCTTATGATCTCTTTCGGTTTTTAGCTGTATTACTTACTTGTCAACAAACATTTTTCAACTGTGGAAACACCCCCCCCCCCCCCCTTTTCCTCCCCT
This sequence comes from Cepaea nemoralis, assembly GCA_014155875.1. Classification (NCBI taxonomy): domain Eukaryota; kingdom Metazoa; phylum Mollusca; class Gastropoda; order Stylommatophora; family Helicidae; genus Cepaea; species Cepaea nemoralis. The sequence goes on along the minus strand of JACEFZ010011001.1, from coordinate 101,607 downwards.
TTTGAAACAAGGAAATGGTAAATGTGTTATTCCAAATTAAAGGTAGCCCGGTGCAGCTGATGTCTGGTTTTCTGTCAGAAACTCCATCTTCCAACGTCTCTCACAGAGTTACAGAACTTGTTTTCAGTGTGGGTGATTTGCGTCACCCGGGCAACTTCCCACCACACTCTGTCATTTAGTGTAGACACCTCTCACGGCACCAGCCCGGGGGAGCAGCACTAATCTATTAATCATGTCTTATCTCTGTACTACTGGCCTGGTACTCTCACATCTGTCTGTCAAACTGTCTGTCTGTCTGGCTGGCTCCACTCTTGGTATCAATAGTAATGGTAACCCCATGGAAGACACTGTTGTGTGGTGTCATGTGTTAGTCGTAAATATATACTAGGTCGACACATACAGAGGTAAGGGTGTCCAGCTTCCCATCTCTTAGTATTTAGTTCTTCAGAAAATATCCTGTGTCATTACATGCGGCTGGATCGGCATTGGATGGTTACAAACTCCAGAAATATGCATGAAATGGTGTGACTGAAGATCATCATCATCATCATCATCATCATCATCATCATCATCATCATCATCATCATCATCATCACCATCATCATCATCATCACTATCACATCATCATCACCACCACCAACATCATCATCATCATTATCACCAAACTCATCATTATGATCATAACAATGACTAGCAACATCATCACCATCACCATCACTATAACCAACATCATCATCATCATCACCATCACCAACAACATCATTCTCATCACTAATACTATCACCAGTAACATCATCATCACCATCTCTATCATGAGCAACATTACCATCACCATCATTATCGCCAGCAACATTATCGTCATCATCATCACCACAACTATCACCAGCAACATCATCACCATCACCACAACTATCACCAGCAACATCATCATCATCACCACAACTATCACCAGCAACATCATCACCATCACCACAACTATCACCAGCAACATCATCACCATCACCCCAACTATCACCAGCAACATCATCATCATCACCACAACTATCACCAGCAACATCATCATCATCACCACAACTATCACCAGCAACATCATCACCATCACCACAACTATCACCAGCAACATCATCACCATCACCACAACTATCACCAGCAACATCATCACCATCACTACAACTATCACCAGCAACATCACCATCACCATCACCAGCAACATCACCATCACTATCACCAGCAACATCAGCATCATCATCATCACCATCACTATCACCAGCAACATCATCACCATCACCATCACTATCACCAGCAACATCACCATCACTATCACCAGCAACATCATCACCATCACCATCACTATCACCAGCAACATCACCATCACTATCACCAGCAACATCATCACCATCACTATCACCAGCAACATCACCATCACTATCACCAGCAACATCACCATCACCATAACTATGACCAGCACCATCAGCATCATCACTATCACTATCACTATCACCAGCAATATCACCATCACCATCACTATCACCAGCAACATCACCATCACTATCACCAGCAACATCACCATCACTATCACTAGCAACATCACCATCACTATCACCAGCAACATCATCACCATCACCATCACCATCACCATCACTATCACTATCACCATCACTATCACCAGCAACATCAGCATCATCATCATCATCACCATCACCATCACCATCACTATCACCAGCAACATCAGCATCATCATCATCACCATCACCATCACTATCACCAGCAACATCATCACAATCACCATCACTATCACCAGCAACATCACCATCACTATCACCAGCAACATCACCATCACTATCACCAGCAACATCACCATCACTATCACCATCACCATCACTATCACCAGCAACATCACCATCACTATCTTTAGCAACATCAGCATCATCATCATCACTATCACTATCACCAGCAACATCACTATCCCTATCTCCAGCAACATCACCATCACTATCACTATCTCCAGCAACATCATCATTACCATCACTATCACCAGCAACATCAGCATCATCATCATCACTATCACCAGCAACATCACCATCACCATAACTATGACCAGCAACATCAGCATCATCACCATCACTATCACTATCACCAGCAACATCACTATCCCTATCTCCAGCAACATCATCACCATCACTATCACCAGCAGCATCAGCATCATCATCATCACCATAACCATCACTATCACCAGCAACATCATCACCATAACCATCACTATCACCAGCAACATCAGCATCATCATCATCACCATAACCATCACTATCACCAGCAACATCATCACCATCACCATCACTATCACCATCACCATCACTATCACCATCACTATCACTATCACCATCACCATCACCATCACTATCACCAGCAACATCACCATCACTATCACCAGCAACATCATCACCATCACTATCACCATCACCATCACTATCACCAGCATCATCACCATCACTATCACCAGCAACCTCAGCATCATCATCATCACCATCACTATCACTATCACCATCACCATCACTATCACCAGCAACATCACCATCACCATCACCAGCAACATCAGCATCATCATAACTATGACCAGCAACATCAGCATCATCACCATCACCATCACTATCACCAGCAACATCATCACCATCACTATCACCATCACCATCACTATCACCAGCATCATCACCATCACTATCACCAGCAACCTCAGCATCATCATCATCACCATCACTATCACTATCACCATCACCATCACTATCACCAGCAACATCACCATCACCATCACCAGCAACATCATCATCACCATCACTATCACCAGCAACATCAGCAACATCATCATCACCATCACTAACTCCAGCAACATCATCATCACCATCACTATGACCAGCAACATCAGCAACATCATCATCACCATCACTATGACCAGCAACATCAGCATCATCATCATCACTATCACTATCACTATCACCATCACCATCACTATCACCAGCAACATCACCATCACTATCACCAGCAACATCAGCAACATCATCATCACCATCACTATCTCCAGCAACATCAGCAACATCATCATCACCATCACTATCTCCAGCAACATCATCATCACCATCACTATCACCAGCAACATCATCATCACCATCACTATCACCAGCAACATCATCATCACCATCACTATCACCAGCAACATCATCATCACCATCACTATCACCAGCAACATCATCATCACCATCACTATCACCAGCAACATCATCATCACCATCACTATCTCCAGCAACATCATCATCACCATCACTATCTCCAGCAACATCATCATCACCATCACTATCTCCAGCAACATCATCATCACCATCACTATCACCAGCAACATCACCATCACTATCACTATCTCCAGCAACATCATCATCACCATCACTATCTCCAGCAACATCATCATCACCATCACTATCACCAGCTACATCATCATCACCATCACTATCACCAGCAACATCATCATCACCATCACTATCACCAGCAACATCACCATCACTATCACCAGCACCATCATCATCACCATAAATATGACCAGCAACATCAGCATCATCATCATCACTATCACTATCACTATCACCATCACCATCAATATCACCAGCAACATCACCATCACTATCACCAGCAACATCAGCAACATCATCATCACCATCACTATCACTATCACCATCACTATCACTATCACCAGCAACATCAGCATCATCATCATCACCATCACTATCACTATTACCATCACTATCACTATCACCATCACCAGCAACATCACTATCACTATCACCATCACTATCACTATCACTATCACCATCACTATCACTATCACTATCACCATCACCATCACCATCACCATCACCATCACTATCACTATCACCATCACCATCACTATCACTATCACCATCACCATCACTATCACCATCACCATCACTATCACCATCACTATCACTATCACCATCACCATCACCATCACTATCACCATCACCATCACTATCACTATCACCATCACCATCACTATCACTATCACCATCACCAGCATCATCACTATCACCATCAACATCACTATCACCAGCAACATCAGCATCATCATCATCACCATCACTATCACTATCACCATCACCATCACTATCACCAGCAACATCAGCATCTCCAGCAACATCACCATCACCATCACCATCACTATCACCATCACTATCCCTTTCTCCAGCAACATCATCATCACCATCACCATCACTATCACTATCACCATCACTATCACTATCACCAGCAACATCAGCATCATCACCATCACCATCACTATCACTATCACCATCACTATCACCAGCAACATCAGCATCATCACTATCACCATCACCATCACTATCACCAGCAACATCAGCATCATCATCATCATCACCATCACTATCACTATCACCATCACCATCACCATCACCATCACTATCACCATCACTATCCCTATCTCCAGCAACATTATCATCACCATCACTATCTCCAGCAACATCATCATCACCATCACTATCACCAGCAACATCAGCATCATCACCATCACCATCACTATCACCAGCAACATCATCATCACCATCACTATCACCAGCAACATCACCATCACTATCACCAGCAACATCATCATCACCATAACTATGACCAGCAACATCAGAATCATCATCATCACTATCACTATCACTATCACCATCACCATCACTATCACCAGCAACATCACCATCACTATCACCAGCAACATTAGCAACATCATCATCACCATCACTATCACTATTACCATCACTATCACTATCACCATCACCAGCAACATCAGCAAAATCACTATCACTATCACCATCACTATCACTATCACCATCACTATCACTATCACTATCACCATCACAATCACTATCACTATCACCATCACCATCACTATCACCAGCAACATCACCATCACTATCACCAGCAACATCAGCAACATCATCATCACCATCACTATCTCCAGCAACATCAGCAACATCATCATCACCATCACTTTCTCCAGCAACATCATCATCACCATCACTATCACCAGCAACATCATCATCACCATCACTATCACCAGCAACATCATCATCACCATCACTATCACCAGCAACATCATCATCACCATCACTATCACCAGCAACATCATCATCACCATCACTATCACCAGCAACATCATCATCACCATCACTATCTCCAGCAACATCATCATCACCATCACTATCTCCAGCAACATCATCATCACCATCACTATCTCCAGCAACATCATCATCACCATCACTATCACCAGCAACATCACCATCACTATCACTATCTCCAGCAACATCATCATCACCATCACTATCTCCAGCAACATCATCATCACCATCACTATCACCAGCTACATCATCATCACCATCACTATCACCAGCAACATCATCATCACCATCACTATCACCAGCAACATCACCATCACTATCACCAGCACCATCATCATCACCATAAATATGACCAGCAACATCAGCATCATCATCATCACTATCACTATCACTATCACCATCACCATCAATATCACCAGCAACATCACCATCACTATCACCAGCAACATCAGCAACATCATCATCACCATCACTATCACTATCACCATCACTATCACTATCACCAGCAACATCAGCATCATCATCATCACCATCACTATCACTATTACCATCACTATCACTATCACCATCACCAGCAACATCACTATCACTATCACCATCACTATCACTATCACTATCACCATCACTATCACTATCACTATCACCATCACCATCACCATCACCATCACTATCACTATCACCATCACCATCACTATCACTATCACCATCACCATCACTATCACCATCACCATCACTATCACCATCACTATCACTATCACCATCACCATCACCATCACTATCACCATCACCATCACTATCACTATCACCATCACCATCACTATCACTATCACCATCACCAGCACCATCAGCATCATCACTATCACCATCAACATCACTATCACCAGCAACATCAGCATCATCATCATCACCATCACTATCACTATCACCATCACCATCACTATCACCAGCAACATCAGCATCTCCAGCAACATCACCATCACCATCACCATCACTATCACCATCACTATCCCTTTCTCCAGCAACATCATCATCACCATCACCATCACTATCACTATCACCATCACTATCACTATCACCAGCAACATCAGCATCATCACCATCACCATCACTATCACTATCACCATCACTATCACCAGCAACATCAGCATCATCACTATCACCATCACCATCACTATCACCAGCAACATCAGCATCATCATCATCATCACCATCACTATCACTATCACCATCACCATCACCATCACCATCACTATCACCATCACTATCCCTATCTCCAGCAACATTATCATCACCATCACTATCTCCAGCAACATCATCATCACCATCACTATCACCAGCAACATCAGCATCATCACCATCACCATCACTATCACCAGCAACATCATCATCACCATCACTATCACCAGCAACATCACCATCACTATCACCAGCAACATCATCATCACCATAACTATGACCAGCAACATCAGAATCATCATCATCACTATCACTATCACTATCACCATCACCATCACTATCACCAGCAACATCACCATCACTATCACCAGCAACATTAGCAACATCATCATCACCATCACTATCACTATTACCATCACTATCACTATCACCATCACCAGCAACATCAGCAAAATCACTATCACTATCACCATCACTATCACTATCACCATCACTATCACTATCACTATCACCATCACAATCACTATCACTATCACCATCACCATCACTATCACCATCACCATCACTATCACTATCACAATCACCATCACTATCACTATCACCATCACCATCACTATCACCATCACCATCACTATCACCATCACTATCACTATCACCATCACCATCACCATCACTATCACCATCACCATCACTATCACTATCACCATCACCATCACTATCACTATCACCATCACCAGCACCATCAGCATCATCACTATCACCATCAACATCACTATCACCAGCAACATCAGCATCACTATCATCACCATCACTATCACTATCACCATCACCATCACTATCACCAGCAACATCAGCATCTCCAGCAACATCACCATCACCATCACCATCACTATCACTATCACTATCCCTATCTCCAGCAACATCATCATCACCATCACCATCACTATCACCATCACTATCCCTATCTCCAGCAATATCATCATCACCATCACCATCACTATCACTATCACCATCACTATCACTATCACCAGCAACATCAGCATCATCACCATCACCATCACTATCACTATCACCATCACTATCACCAGCAACATCAGCATCATCACTATCACCATCACCATCACTATCACCAGCAACATCAGCATCATCATCATCACCATCACTATCACTATCACCATCACCATCACCATCACCATCACTATCACCATCACTATCCCTATCTCCAGCAACATCATCATCACCATCACTATCACCAGCAACATCAGCATCATCACCATCACCATCACTATCACCAGCAACATCATCATCATCATCACTATCACCAGCAGCATCACCATCACTATCACCAGCAACATCATCATCACCATAACTATGACCAGCAACATCAGCATCATCATCATCACTATCACTATCACCATCACCATCACTATCACCAGCAACATCACCATCACTATCACCAGCAACATTAGCAACATCATCATCACCATCACTATCACTATCACCATCACCAGCAACATCAGCATCATCATCATCACCATCACTATCACTACAACCATCACCATCACTATCACCAGCAACATCAGCATCATCATCATCACCATCACTATCACTATCACCATCACCATCACTATCACCATCACTATCACCATCACTATCACCATCACTATCCCTATCTCCAGCAACATCATCATCACCATCACCATCACAATCACTATCACCATCACTATCACTATCACCAGCAACATCAGCATCATCACCATCACCATCACTATCACCATCACCATCACTATCACCAGCAACATCAGCATCATCATCATCACCATCACTATCACTATCACCATCACCATCACTATCACCATCAATATCCCTATCTCCAGCAACATCATCATAACCATCACTATCTCCAGCAACATCATCATCACCATCACTATCACCAGCAACATCAGCAACATCACCATCACTATCTCCAGCAACATCATCATCACCATCACTATCACCAGCAACATCAGCAACATCATCATCACTATCTCCAGCAACATCATCATCACCATCACTATCACCAGCAACATCATCATCACCATCACTATCATCAGCAACATCATCATCACCATCACTATCACCAGCAACATCAGCATCATCATCATCACCATCACTATCACTATCACCATCACCATCACTATCACCATCAATATCCCTATCTCCAGCAACATCATCATAACCATCACTATCTCCAGCAACATCATCATCACCATCACTATCACCAGCAACATCAGCAACATCACCATCACTATCTCCAGCAACATCATCATCACCATCACTATCACCAGCAACATCACCATCACTATCATTATCACCAGCAACATCACCATCACTATCCCTATCTCCAGCAACATCACCATCACTATCACTATCTCCAGGAACATCACCATCACTATCACTATCATCAGCAACATCATCATCACCATCACTATCACCAGCAACATCATCATCACCATCACTATCATCAGCAACATCATCATCACCATCACTATCACCAGCAACATCAGCATCATCATCATCACCATCACTATCACTATCACCATCACCATCACTATCACCATCAATATCCCTATCTCCAGCAACATCATCATAACCATCACTATCTCCAGCAACATCATCATCACCATCACTATCACCAGCAACATCAGCAACATCACCATCACTATCTCCAGCAACATCATCATCACCATCACTATCTCCAGCAACATCATCATCACCATCACTATCTCCAGCAACATCATCATCACCATCACTATCTCCAGCAACATCATCATAACCATCACTATCTCCAGCAACATCATCATCACCATCACTATCACCAGCAACATCAGCATCATCATCATCACCATCACTATCACTATCTCCAGCAACATCATCATCACCATCACTATCTCCAGCAACATCATCATCACCATCACTATCTCCAGCAACATCATCATCACCATCACCATCACTATCTCCAGCAACATCATCATCACCATCACTATCTCCAGCAACATCATCATCACCATCACTATCTCCAGCAACATCATCATCACCATCACTATCTCCAGCAACATCATCATAACCATCACTATCTCCAGCAACATCATCATCACCATCACTATCACCAGCAACATCAGCATCATCATCATCACCATCACTATCACTATCACCATCACCATCACTATCACCATCAATATCCCTATCTCCAGCAACATCATCATAACCATCCCTATCTCCAGCAACATCATCATCACCATCACTATCTCCAGCAACATCATCATCACCATCACTATCACCAGCAACATCACCATCACTATCATTATCACCAGCAACATCATCATCACCATCACTATCTCCAGCAACATCATCATCACCATCACTATCACCAGCAACATCACCAACACTATCGCTATCACCAGCAACATCACCATCACTATCATTATCACCAGCAACACCACCATCACTATCACTATCTCCAGGAACACCATCATCACTATCACTATCACCAGCAACATCACCATCACTATCATTATCACCAGCAACATCACCATCACTATTAATATCACCATAACACAACCAGGTGTAATGGGGGAAAATAACATGTAATGGAGGTCAGCATGGTTGAATTGATAAGAGCGCTCGTTCTGAAACATCCGGTGTGCTGATGCCGAGGTAGAAGTTTCAACCCCTACACCGGTCAGTTGGACTAAAATGTTGTTTTCTCGCCCTTGACTTGGGGACGTAAATTATAAGTATCTCAGAAGTCGGAGTGGGTTCGCCTGATGGCGAGGGACACTGGTAACAGGGAAAGCTAATCACAGGCAAATATCAATGCAGTGCACTAGAAGTAGAAGCAAATGTATGGACTACGCTTGAGATCAAAGCGAGCTAACGCAAACAAACAAAAACATGAAAATAGAAAATATTAGAAAATTAAAACATAAACAAAAGAAGTATAGTTCATTACAGAGACTTCGTAGCAAGGACGCTTCGTGTTTTTCTTTAGATCTATTTGTGTTGTTCCCGGTGAAGATAATTATAATTGAATCGTCGATTCGTTGTATCGTGGTATAACTTCTTTTTATGTATTTTGTTGTTGTTACTATTATTGATTTTTATTCAGGAATTACACGTACCTAACTGTTGTTATTTTATATTATTTATGAAACAGTTTTCTTCGATGTTCAGATCTTGTTGACTGTCCGTATTTTGTTCTGTTTTTGGTCTACTGAGTTTCTAAGATTATGTGCATAATATTTAAGTTCAGAGGCTTCGATTTTCTTGTTTAGTCATGTTGCCATATGAAGGGTGCATGCTATCAAAATTGTTATTTTACTTATTTGCTGGTAGTGTTCTTCCTTCTGCTTAATCGCTGCGTTGTCATGGCCAGTTTCCTTCTAACTTTCTAGCAGTTCCCATTGTTTTTAATTATGTAGTCAGTTTATTACAAGTTTGTAACATTGTTAGTTTTTCATTGTTGATTGTATATTTTGGAAGATACACAATACTCTCCGAGGATATTATCTCTCTGATTTTAATTTTGAGAACAAATTTGTGATCGTAACTTTGAGAACAAATGTCTTATAAGAATTCTAACCCCCCACTGGATAGACTTCAAAACCAATACGCAAATAGGACAAGATACTAAGCAAGATATTGTTTTCAATTTTATAAGAAAATGCCGTTAGAACTACATCGGCCATGTACTCAGAATGGACAAGACAAGACTCCCCTACCAAGCCCTCATATGGTCACCAGTAGGGAAAAGAAAACGGGGAAGACCAAGAGAGACCTTGCGTTGAACCATCATCAGAGAAGGCTCATTCAACGGCCAAGTAAACATCCAGGATCTACAACAGGTAGCAGCGAACCGCCAGGCATGGAGAGCCATGACTTCTGCCCTATGCGCCGCCTTGGGCTCAAGAGGAAAGACTAACTAACTAACTAACTAACTTTGTCTTTAGAAAGTCATGACTAATGGTGTCCGCCTCGAGTGCTGGAGGTCCCGGGTTCAGGCCCCGGTGAGGACCGCGATTTATTTAAAAAATCCACCTGGACTTCCAGTAATAAAATTTCCCCTGGTCTCTGGGTAGTGAGATCGGACGCCCGTGTGTATTGTTGTGCACGTAAAAAATCCCTTGGCAGTTGTAAATCGAAAAGAGTAGCCTAACGGCGCTGCCCGGGCAAAATTTCGTGTTAAATATCTACCCAAAGTATTTCAGGATCCTCGCCGATGCAACGGAGTTCGTGCATTGAGCTGAGTTTCTCCAGACTCAGGTTTGACTTAGGAGGAAAACGGAGCACTTATGAGTTAAACCGTGTGCTGTGATGTTGATCCAACGACTAAACTCAACTAAACTCAAGTCATGACTAAATACCCACATCCCTAGGTAGAATTAGATAGGAGAACCGTACCATCTACACATAGCAGTCATTGAAATGTACTTCCACCAGTTGTGACTGTTGTCCCAACAAACGTCATCATGTTGACACATCTCTCCACATTACATGGGTATTGAAGAGGTGAGAGGAAAGATGGCAACCCTAGTTAACTGTTGACGGATGCGGTATTGTAAGTGGGGAAACAATTAAATGAAGAGTCTTTTTGCAAGCCGTGCCAATCATCCAGTACGTTACCTACAGTCATGAGTGCTATTGCTTACTTTACCCAAATTTACAATGGCATAGGACGAAAATACGAAATTGTATCCAACAAGAGTTAAGTCTTTAAGAAGATTGGTTGTTGACTGAAATAAAATTGAGGACCATGAAATATATGCTGGACATGTAAAAGATATGACTGTCTGGAAAACATAACTATGGAGCGAGGCATACCGGGGCAAGCACAACGGTGGATTCAAGATGAACTGATTTGAGTTAAGAGCCATCATCACAGCACTCAGGATATTCCCATATGAGCTCCGTACTCAACTTCATCAGCAAGCGAAGAGTCCCAATACTAAATGTATCAGTTGCAGGCTGATTACGTTTACTGCTGCAATGTGTGATACATAATAACAACAGAGGCTGGGCATCTATCTAATGATAGAGAGAAATGTTGAGAGACTGCTACTGGGGAAAAACCTGCACAAGGCAAGTCACTGAATGATGATGATGATGATGATGATGATGATGATGATGATGATGATGATGATGATGATGATGACTACCGAGTATTCATTACTGCACACACAGTTGTGACTATCGTACATTCATTCATTCATTCATTCATTCATTCATTCATTCATTCATTCAGTAGCATGTCCTTTGCAGAATCTCGCTCCCATAACAACCTTCCGGAAAACCTCTCCATCACTAAGCAAGATGTCCCGCGTCGGATACACCCATCTGGAGATAATCTGCCACATCCTGCACCCATCTTCTCTTTGGACCTGCCTCTTCCTCTCTTCCCAGGCAAATACCCCTCCATTATTGTTCTCTCCAAACTTTCTTGACGTTTCAAGTGACCGAAATATTTTAATCTTCTTTGTTTTATCGTCTTTAATAGCCAACCTTCTTCAGTATTCAGCTCTTGAAGTATTGATGCATTTGTTCTTTTCTTTATCCAAGATATTCTTAGAACTTGTCTATAACATTTATATTTGAAGGCATTTATGCTCTGTTCAGTTTATTTGGTAAGTGTCCAGGCCTCACAGGCGTATGTTGCATTAGGAGAGATGCATGCTCTTAAAAATCTAATTTTTGCAGTTCTGTATGTCCCACTCCACAATTTATTCAGTTGTTTTAGTCCTTGAAGCGCAATAGATATTCGTGTGTTAACTGCTTTCACTGTGTCACCATTGTTGGTAATCAATGACCCAAGATATTCGAAATTTTTCACCACCTCCAATTTTTCCTCATTAACATATATTTCTTTCTCCATAGTAGTTTTATCTGTAAGTATTATCTTTGTTTTTGCTATGTTAAGATATACGTTGTGATTTTCACTATTCAATTGGGTTGAGGTTATTCGGTTTTCTATACCATTCTGTGTTGTGGATAGCTATCGTACATTACTTTGCCTATATACCGAACTATTATTCATTACTGCATATACCGCTTCGACTTCCCTACATTACTTTACCTACGCAGCTATCATTCTTTACTTCACCCTCACACGTGTCTATCCTTTATCACTTTACTCACAGACGTGACCACCACCAAATACTTTACTCATAGCCAATACGATCACTCCCTGCCGTCCCAGCGGAGACCAGCTTCATCGATCGTCTGGTAACACCATCAATAATTCCTGAATTATTGATGCTGGGCGAAATGAAGACTGAAGGAGACACATTGTTGAGTCATTACAGTAAAAGACGCGTAAATATGTATTGCTTTTGTGGCATAGAGCACCGATTGTCTAAGTAAGTAAGATATACGATACCCACGGTTGATGTCTCCCTTATGGTCACTATGATAAACACTAATGTCAAATGTAGCAATCATTTCGCTCTTTCTTACATTGTCCAACATAATTACCCACAGACAAAGCAGAATATTAAAGACGAGATTCATTCTTAACTAGGCGAAAACATAAACGGTTCGTTAGTTTATCATTTCCACAGTTTTCTCCCATACATAACATAAAATCTCTGGTGCCGATTTGATTAAAGTGGGTAAATCCTCAAAACCTTACTGCTGGTGGAGAACATTCTAATGGGGTTTTGGCAGGGACTTAACCAGAGAGCATCCTACAAGTGCCACAATGCACTACCACATGTGACAACATCAGCCTTTCTTTATGTAAACAAAAATATAAAGGTCTCTTTCCAGATGTTAAGCCGCATTGGACAAATGGTGCTAAACTCATATTTTATAGACCAATCAGTACTCAGTGTTTGATGTGATCAGTATCACGATAGTCGCCTTAACTTCCCACCACTTTCCTGGTACCTATTTTAGGCTGGGCTGACCTGGAAGCTCAGTCCAATTGTTTAAATCCACCGTGACGCGGATTCGAACACATGCCTACTGGGGCGACAGGCGAGCGTTTAGTTAATTAGTCAACAGTTCATCCTCACTGCACATACAATAATTATAGTGCGTTCACAAATGTTTGCCCTCATTCACGTTCATTTTTTTTTTTATTAGTAAAGTATATGTTGGATCGTTATGGAATTTTTCCTGCCGCCTTATGTTTACTCCCACCCAAGGAATATATCTTTGATAGGTCTAAAAAAAGCAACTGAAATCACTTGTTCGTAAAAATGTATTGAATTCACACAAACTAACTTGTTTTATAGTAATGCATGTCAATTCGGGTAACGACCTCTGAACACTTCAGTTCCACTATGTGACGTGCTTCTCATAAAGAAATTCGGAGGGCAGCATGGCCGAATGGATAAGAACGCGTGTTCTTAAACATCCGGTGTGCTGATGCCGAGCTAAGGGGTTCAATCCCTCCACTAGACAGTTGGACTAAAATGTTGACCTATCGTCATTGACTTGGGAACGTAAATTAAGGTACCTCTGAAGTCGGAGTGGGTTCGCATGTTGGCTAGAGACACTGGTAATAGGGAAAGCTAATCCACACGCAATATTCAGTCCGGTGCCCTAGAAGTGGTGTTTATGGGCTACGCTTGAGTTCAAGGCGAGCAAGCGAGCGCGCGCCAGAAAAAAAAACACAATAATAAAATAATGAAATGCTGATGTTTCCATGTGAAGATGTAATACATTTCGTAATATTCACTTCATCTCTAACGCGTAAATTGTATACCACATATAAACAAACATTGAGATCTGCTGTACAATCTCCTGACAAAGAATTCGTTGTTGGCTGTACATAATGATAAGGTTACATGATAAATCTGATAATTTTCTCTCAGGTGTAGCGACTAACGACACCAGTTCTGTAATAATCCGCAGTGCGGGTTGCGAAAGCGTCGCACAGATCACGAACTCCGTAGTTCTAATTACGATCTCCAAGAGTCTGCGAACAAATTGCACTTGTGAACCGAATGACAGAACTCGTAAACTGCATGACAACACTAGTGAACCAAATGACAGCACTCGTGAACCGAATGATAACACTTGTGAACCGAATGACAGAACTCGTGAACTGAATGACAACACTTGTGTACCGAATGACAGAACTCGTGAACTGAATGACAACACTTGTGAACCGAATGACAGAACTCATGAACTGAATGACAACACTAGTGAACCAAATGACAACACTCGTGAACCAAATGACAGCACTCGTGAACCGAATGACAGCACTCGTGAACCGAGTGACAGCACTCGTGACCCAAATGACAGCACTCGTGAACCGAGTGACAGCATTCTTGAACTGAGTGACAGCATTCGTGAACTAAATGACAGCAATCGTGAAGCAAATAACAGACCGCGGAAACAAAACCACGACGTTTGGAGCGAAAGGCTGCCGATTTACTCCCTTCACCACAGAGATCAATTAGAGCAGTGGTTCTCAACCAGTGGGGAATTCCCCCCCCCCCCCCCCCAGGGGGGAATTTCAGGGTTTCCGGGGGGGGGGGGAATGAAGACCATTTCAAGATCGTGTTAATACAAGAACCGATAGTAGTGGGTTACGTTGTAACTAAGTATATTTTCAGGATTGACCTCTAAGGATTGACCCCAATCCTTTTCGGTCTCGGATCCTGGGCGGGTAGAGTAGGGTAGGGTATTTAGGTCATATGTAAGGGTCGATAATTCTAATAAAAGACGTGTTTTTCTAAGAGCAGATAACTGAGTGTGTGTGTGTATAATATTTTAAATAATTAAATAAAATAAAAATAAAACAACAACCAAGGGCGCGCGGCGGCGGGCGCAGGAGCAAGCGCGGCCGATCGGTCGCGTGGAGCGGTCGACCCCAGTAAAACAGTGTCTTGTAGTACCCAAGTGGCCAGTCATTGCTGAGTGATCACTAGTCCGGTTATTGACGAGTACTGTGGTGGGGTTAGGTGGGTCGAAGTCTCGAACCGCGCCGGGTGTCATATGAAAATTATAATAAGTAAAAAGGTATATATGGCATGTATATGATCTGTAGTGGGTCGTAGTGGCTTATAAAACTATCATCATATAGATTACACCTCTTCAAATGAAAACCTTAAAAAAGGTAAAGATGGCTGTAGTAACGGTTGTAAGGAGGCGTGGCTTCGTGGTATTCGTTGTTAAGGGGTTGGTGAGTGGTGATGTACCTATATAACAGCTTCCGAACAATTTAAAGGGATGGGCGAGTGGCGAAGTGGCTAAGTAAATGCGTCGGTTCCTTGCTAAGAGACAGAGGAGTTGCTAGATAAAGGCTCCAGGTCGTTGTCAAGGGGTTGGTGAGTGTACAAATAGCTAAATAACTGCTTCTGATCCTTGTTAAGAGGTGGGCGAGGGGCGGATTGGTTGGATAATTACGCCCGTTCCTTGGTAAGAGCCAGGGTGATCGAGTGGAGAAGTGGGTAAATATAGGCATGGAGGTATACCACCGACACATTCAACGCATAATTTCGGCGTCGGTCGTCAGAAGACCAAGGATATTTTCATTATATGTCTATTGTAAAGGGGTCGACTGTTTGTTATATTATCTATAGTGGTTGGGCCTTAAATACTATCAGCATACCGTTTACAGCTCTTCAAATGAAAACCTTAAAAAGTAAAGATGGCCGATGGTTTTAGTGGGTATGACTTTGTGATATTCGTTGTTAAGGGGTGGGGTGAGTGGATGGATAACTAGATAAATGCTTCCGAATACTATCATCGGGTTCGAATCCCAGTGGGGCGGTCTAGTGGTAGAATAATATTTGGTTACTTAGTTGTAATTTCGAGCTATGGTGCTATTAACCCGGCTATGTTTAGAAAAGGAGATGTGGTGTGCTGGCTGCGGAGTATGTTTAGGTGGTACCCCAGACACGGTGGAAGTGCTAGGTTCTAAGCTTGGAACTTTGTCGTTGGTAAAATTGCAGTCATCAACATGTGGGTCTCTAGTTGATCATGCGGGTTAGGGTTAGGGTCGCTTTGTCCGGCCTTGTCGCCGCGGCCACAAGTCCCACCGGTGATGAAAAACACAGGCATCCGACTTCACAGCTTAACTTAACATAACATAAACGGGCTAACTTAACATTCAGAATATGACCTCAACAGGTGTTGCCAAAAATCAATACTTATTCTCATAACGGCTAATCCAGGGGATTATCGTCCTCGTAATGACCAAGTCAGGTTAATAATATTTCTTATATCTCCGCCATTGCAAATAGTTCGCGATATTAATAAATGTTCATATAAAGGTTGGAAGGGGATTAAAAGATTAACACCTATTGTCGGGACATCCAGTAAAAATCAATAACACTACCCTCGATTTTTCTCATAATTGCCGATTGGAGATTATGGGCTAGGTGTATGTGTCCTTATTTAGTTAAAACAGGTGGTATGAGTAGGAGATATCACAAACAGTATCAGCATGTGCCACTCTGATCTTAAATATCAGTAGTTCGTTATTCTTGTGACATTGAAAACGCTTGTGGCTTGAAGACGGATGGTGTACTATGTTATTGGGTGGTTTATATAGATTGACCAGTATGTGAAGTTGATAAGGGCACCCTTGTCAGCGCATCGTAGCTGTGTTGTGACTTGTCGCCTATTACATCCGGGTGTAAAAATAACCAAAAATATTTCACATCAACTCAGCCATGCCTCTATATAGCTGCACTGCGAACATGGCTAGAGTCTACTTTAGGAAAGTATCGTGTATCTGTGTATACGGGTTTACCACTGCTTATAGATGTGTGCAGTATTATTAGAAAGCGGCCGTTATGTCTACATTATCAGAGTATGTTGCCTTACAGAGCTGGTATAGTATCTATGTGTCTGCTACGTTGTATGTTTTGTCATGTTGCCTTGTAGTATTTGGAGGGAGTTTCATGCGGTTGTCTAGTGAACTTTTTAAAAACTATGTCTCAGAATCCACAACGCCACTGGCATTAGAGGTAATTCAGCTTGTCTGCTCTCTGACCTCGCTTCACAGTCATACAAAAGTACGGGTTCTATGTAGTACTTAAACACTCCTTTTATTTCTCATTACAGTTGTCAACTTTATATTAGTCAGTATGTTTTCCAATTTGCAAAAGACAACCTTCATCACAGCGATTCTTGTTCCAACGCTTTAAAGCCACCTCCTATCAGAAATTTTTTTCTTTCCTTTTATGCTCACGGCTACCGTTTCCCCATTTCAAGCTCCATGCCTCTACTCGTATAAGTGTGGTAGAAGTAAACCAACATCTCACAAGATATACATGTATTACCACAATGTATATGGACCTGTGGAAAACGGCTACATCCGGGCAAAGAGGGCGTTGTATCTGTCACATGCGTATGGATACAGCCGAGACACGTGGTTAAGAGGGATACTACAGAAAAAAAAACAACGGTATTATGTTGGCGATCGAACCAGGGGACCTAATTCGTGATGACCACCATGTACGGGAGTGATTCTGCACCCTCGTCAACAGGGCGTCGGAGGTTTAAAAGGGTGTTCATTCTCTCGCTTTTCTATTTCCGAGTCGTCATAGGGTCACCAAGTAACAGTAAAGAACACGAAACTACTACTACCAAGGCCTCTATACACCACAAGGCAGTTTCGAATATAATATACACAACTATAATCAAGTCATCACAGTATTCAACTAACCCGTTCTCATAGACATAGAGGAGAGATGTGAGCACCGAGGCCAGTTGGGGGAGGTGTACCTTTTACTTAACATCTATCGGGTCATACACCGACGAGTGTTTAGCTATTTTTATCACCTGTAATATTACCCTGTGAACACAACAAGCTTCCCCGGATCAGTCTTAGGCTTCTCATATAACATGACATATCACGTACCCGCTGTCCTGACCAGCAAAGTTATCGCTTCTCAGAGCAGACATTTACACTTTCATTAATTCTTCTGCCTGGCCAAAGGGGGTCTTTGCATCTTTCCGCAGAAACCTAGTTCCAAAGCTAATATATGTTTTTCAATGTGTCGGCTCATTACCACATTTCACATCCTGACAAAAGTACAGGTTCTATGTTCCACTCCAACAGTCAAATAAGAAAAAAATGTTAGCCAAATTATTAAAATGTTGGCCAAATATAGAAATATATCGACCAGACGTATAAAGTATAGTAAAATATGTTAGCCAAACTTATAAAACTCGGGGTCAAAATAAGAAATATCTCAACCAAGCGTATAAGAAATAGGAAAAAGGCTAGTCAAACTAATGAAAATGTTGGCCAAATACAGAAATATCTCGACCAACTTATAAAATGTAGGAAAAATTGTTAACCAAACTGACAAAACTGTTAGCCAAAATAAGAAACGTCTCGGCCAACTTATAAAATGTAGGGAAAATTGTTAGCTAAACTGACAAAACAGTTGGTCAAAATAAGAAACGGCTCGACTAACATTGTAAAAAGTAGGAAAAATTGTAACCAAATTAATTTAAAAAGGTGACCAAAATAGGAAATATCTCGACCAAACTTATGAAAAGTAGGAAAATTGTTCGTCAAATGTGACAAATATTGGGCAAGTAGGAAATCATGTTAGCCAAATAGGAAAAATATCGATCAAACTTATAGATGTCTCGTCCAAACTTATAAAATGTATGAACATTTGTTAGCCAAAGGTGAAAAATATTGACCAAGTAAAGAAATATCTCATCCGAATTTATAACAAGTAAGAAAACATGCTAGTAAAATCAAGAAATATGTCGACTGAAGTTATACAATAGGCGAACGATGGACAAACTTATAAATATGTCGACCTTTATAAGAAAATGTATTACCCAAATTAGGAAAAAATATTGACCAAGTTTTCAAATACCTCGACCAAACTTACAAAAAGTAGGAAAATATGTCGACTAAAGTAGGAACATTTGTTAGCCAAAGATGAAAAATATTGGTCAAGTAAAGAAATATCGCATCCAAACTTTTAAAATGTAGGAAACTTTATTAACCAAATGTGAAAAATATTGTCCAAGTAAAGACATGTTTCAACTAATCTTATAAATATGTCGTCCAAACTTATAAACATTAGGAAAATGTGTTAACCAAATGGGAAAAATATTGGCCAAGTGGAGAAATATCTCAACCATACTTATGAAAGGAGGAAAATGTGTTAACCTAATGAATAAAAATATCGCCCAAGTGAAGAAAAAAGTTACACAAAACTTATAAAACTTAGGAAAATGTGTTAACCTAATGAGAAAAATATCACCCAAGTGAAGAAAAAAGTTACAGAAAACTTATAAAACTTAGGAAAATGTGTTAACCTAATGAGAAAAATATCGACCAATTGAAGAAAAAAGTTACACAAAACTTATAAAACTTAGGAAAATTTGTTAACCAAATGGGAAAAATATTGGTCAAGTGGAGAAATATCTCAACCATACTTATGAAAAGGAGGAAAATGTGTTAACCTAATGAGAAAAATATCGCCCAAGTAAAGAAAAAAGTTACACAAAACTTATAAAACTTAGGAAAATGTGTTAACCTAATGAGAAAAATAGTGAACAAGTAAAGAAAAACATACACCAAACTTCTGAAAAGTAAGAAAATTTGTTAACCAAATGGGGAAAATATTGGCCAAGTGGAGAAATATCTCAACCATACTTATGAAAAGGAGGAAAATGTGTTAACCTAATGAGAAAATATCGCCCAAGTGAAGAAAAAAGTTACACAAAACTTATAAAACTTAGGAAAATGTGTTAACCTAATGAAAAAATATCGCCCAATTGAAGAAAAAAAGTTACACAAAACTTATAAAACTTAGGAAAATGTGGAAAAATGTTGGTCAAAACATGAAACATCTCGACCAAACTTATAAATATCTCGTGTAAACTTATAAAAATGTAGGAACAAATATTGCTTCTGTAGTTATGTCAAACGTGTCTTGAACTTTTATCTGAACAGACATTTCACAAGACATAATCATCAACGTCAACACTTTCCCTCTTTTACATTACCGAAAGCTTCAGCTTATCAGTCCAGAGTATCCACTAAAGAAGCACTTATGCATACTAATCTTCCAGCTCTTCACACTCTTGGTTTTTTTTTCTTTTCTAACACAAAGTGTCTCTGTCTTTCATAGATAGCTTCACAACTTTTCTATGTAGCACCACTAACAACTCCAAACCTTCGTTGCACATTAGCTCTAATGAAACATTCATAACAACATTTATGGCAATGCAATCTGTGGCTCCATCTGGGATAGTTTCAATATCATCTGAGTATTCGTCAGCAAAGATCCACTTCCCATGGCTGACATCTTCAACTTTCTATACCACAATGTCTGCTACACTAACCTTCCATTGGTCCATCTTTCAATAATACAAAGAGTGTTCTCGAAGTCTAGCTAACATAACATTGCTTACTTTGTCCACCTCTATCACAATTTGTCATTTCACAGCTGCAATAGCGGCAAGTCTGCAACCAACCAACAGTGTCTGTTATGAAGTCGACCTTTCTTAAAGCCACGTCTGCCTTACTGAGCCCTTGAATACCCTCTACCACAGCGTTTAACCGACTTTCAACGTTTCATACCAAATAACATTAACATTCTCTTTGATTACAGAACAGCTGATTTTCTTAAAAGTTAAATTTATGTGATTACATTTTAATTAAAATTTAAAACTAATAAATCGCACTTTTATTGCGCGCTTCACTTAATATACAGATATAGGGTAAGTATAGGTATAAGTTAGGTATAGGACATATATCAAACTTACATCTTGCGCAATAAAAGTGCGATTTATTAGTTTTAAATTTTAATTAAAATGTAATCACATAAATTTAACTTTTTCATTTCAAACACTGGTGTGTATCTATGTCTCTTAAGAAAGAGTTTGTTGTATAGTTAGGGTTAGGGTTAGGGTTAGTTGATGTATACTTAGGGTTAGGGTTAGTAAGAAAGAGTTTGTTGTGTTTGATGTCGTTCTGGTAGTCCAAGGAATGCAACTCATTCGTCTCAATAACCCAAGCTCTGTTGTTTTTTCAAGTTCTGCCTAGGGGTGCTGGTCGATGACCATATTCGTTGTCTAGAATAGCGCCTAGTAGGTTATGGGGCCTATGATTTATCTCCACGAGGTTGGAAAATCTGCCTAGTCAGCAGAAAATCAGCTGTTCTGTAATCAAAGAGAATGTTAATGTTATTTGGTATGAAACGTTGAAAGTCGGTTAGACGCTGTGGTAGAGGGTATTCAAGGGCTCAGTAAGGCAGACGTGGCTTTAAGAAAGGTCGACTTCATAACAGACACTGTTGGTTGGTTGCAGACTTGCCGCTATTGCAGCTGTGAAATGACAAATTGTGATAGAGGTGGACAAAGTAAGCAATGTTATGTTAGCTAGACTTCGAGAACACTCTTTGTATTATTGAAAGATGGACCAATGGAAGGTTAGTGTAGCAGACATTGTGGTATAGAAAGTTGAAGATGTCAGCCATGGGAAGTGGATCTTTGCTGACGAATACTCAGATGATATTGAAACTATCCCAGATGGAGCCACAGATTGCATTGCCATAAATGTTGTTATGAATGTTTCATTAGAGCTCATGTGCAACGAAGGTTTGGAGTTGTTAGTGGTGCTACATAGAAAAGTTGTGAAGCTATCTATGAAAGACAGAGACACTTTGTGTTAGAAAAGAAAAAAAAACCAAGAGTGTGAAGAGCTGGGTGATTAGTATGCATAAGTGCTTCTTTAGTGGATACTCTGGACTGATAAGCTGAAGCTTTCGGTAATGTAAAAGAGGGAAAGTGTTGACGTTGATGATTATGTCTTGTGAAATGTCTGTTCAGATAAAAGTTCAAGACACGTTTGACATAACTACAGAAGCAATATTTGTTCCTACATTTTTATAAGTTTACACGAGATATTTATAAGTTTGGTCGAGATGTTTCATGTTTTGACCAACATTTTTCCCCATTTGGTTAACACATTTTCTTACTTCGGTAAACATATTTCAGTTTAGCCCATATATTTTTCCCTTTTGGTTAACAAATTTTTCTTACTTTTCAGAAGTTTGGTGTACGTTTTTCTTTACTTGGTCAATATTTTTCTCATTAGGTTAACACATTTTCCTAAGTTTTATAAGTTTTGTGTAACTTTTTTTCTTCAATTGGGCGATATTTTTTCATTAGGTTAACACATTTTCCTAAGTTTTATAAGTTTTGTGTAACTTTTTTCTTCACTTGGGCGATATTTTCTCATTAGGTTAACACATTTTCCTCCTTTTCATAAGTATGGTTGAGATATTTCTCCACTTGGCCAATATTTTTCCCATTTGGTTAACAAATTTTCTTACTTTTCAGAAGTTTGGTGTATGTTTTTCTTTACTTGTTCACTATTTTTCTCATTAGGTTAACACATTTTCCTAAGTTTTATAAGTTTTATGTAACTTTTTTCTTTACTTGGGCGATATTTTTCTCATTAGGTTAACACATTTTCCTCCTTTTCATAAGTATGGTTGAGATATTTCTCCACTTGACCAATATTTTTCCCATTTGGTTAACAAATTTTCCTAAGTTTTATAAGTTTTGTGTAACTTTTTTCTTCAATTGGTCGATATTTTTCTCATTAGGTTAACACATTTTCCTAAGTTTTATAAGTTTTCTGTAACTTTTTTCTTCACTTGGGTGATATTTTTCTCATTAGGTTAACACATTTTCCTAAGTTTTATAAGTTTTGTGTAACTTTTTTCTTCACTTGGGCGATATTTTTTCTCATTAGGTTAACACATTTTCCTCCTTTCATAAGTATGGTTGAGATATTTCTCCACTTGGCCAATATTTTTCCCATTTGGTTAACACATTTTCCTAATGTTTATAAGTTTGGACGACATATTTATAAGATTAGTTGAAACATGTCTTTACTTGGACAATATTTTTCACATTTGGTTAATAAAGTTTCCTACATTTTAAAAGTTTGGATGCGATATTTCTTTACTTGACCAATATTTTTCATCTTTGGCTAACAAATGTTCCTACTTTAGTCGACATATTTTCCTACTTTTTGTAAGTTTGGTCGAGGTATTTGAAAACTTGGTCAATATTTTTTCCTAATTTGGGTAATACATTTTCTTATAAAGGTCGACATATTTATAAGTTTGTCCATCGTTCGCCTATTGTATAACTTCAGTCGACATATTTCTTGATTTTACTAGCATGTTTTCTTACTTGTTATAAATTCGGATGAGATATTTCTTTACTTGGTCAATATTTTTCACCTTTGGCTAACAAATGTTCATACATTTTATAAGTTTGGACGAGACATCTATAAGTTTGATCGATATTTTTCCTATTTGGCTAACATGATTTCCTACTTGCCCAATATTTGTCACATTTGACGAACAATTTTCCTACTTTTCATAAGTTTGGTCGAGATATTTCCTATTTTGGTCACCTTTTTAAATTAATTTGGTTACAATTTTTCCTACTTTTTACAATGTTAGTCGAGCCGTTTCTTATTTTGACCAACTGTTTTGTCAGTTTAGCTAACAATTTTCCCTACATTTTATAAGTTGGCCGAGACGTTTCTTATTTTGGCTAACAGTTTTGTCAGTTTGGTTAACAATTTTTCCTACATTTTATAAGTTGGTCGAGATATTTCTGTATTTGGCCAACATTTTCATTAGTTTGACTAGCCTTTTTCCTATTTCTTATACGCTTGGTTGAGATATTTCTTATTTTGACCCCGAGTTTTATAAGTTTGGCTAACATATTTTACTATACTTTATACGTCTGGTCGATATATTTCTATATTTGGCCAACATTTTAATAATTTGGCTAACATTTTTTTCTTATTTGACTGTTGGAGTGGAACATAGAACCTGTACTTTTGTCAGGATGTGAAATGTGGTAATGAGCCGACACATTGAAAAACATATATTAGCTTTGGAACTAGGTTTCTGCGGAAAGATGCAAAGACCCCCTTTGGCCAGGCAGAAGAATTAATGAAAGTGTAAATGTCTGCTCTGAGAAGCGATAACTTTGCTGGTCAGGACAGCGGGTACGTGATATGTCATGTTATATGAGAAGCCTAAGACTGATCCGGGGAAGCTTGTTGTGTTCACGGGTAATATTATATGATAAATATAGCTAAACACTCGTCGGTGTATGACCCGATAGATGTTAAGTAAAAGGTACACCTCCCCCAACTGGCCTCGGTGCTCACATCTCTCCTCTATGTCTATGAGAACGGGTTAGTTGAATACTGTGATGACTTGATTATAGTTGTGTATATTATATTCGAAACTGCCTTGTGGTGTATAGAGGCCTTGGTAGTAGTAGTTTCGTGTTCTTTACTGTTACTTGGTGACCCTATGACGACTCGGAAATAGAAAAGCGAGAGAATGAACACCCTTTTAAACCTCCGACGCCCTGTTGACGAGGGTGCAGAATCACTCCCGTACATGGTGGTCATCACGAATTAGGTCCCCTGGTTCGATCGCCAACATAATACCGTTGTTTTTTTTTCTGTAGTATCCCTCTTAACCACGTGTCTCGGCTGTATCCATACGCATGTGACAGATACAACGCCCTCTTTGCCCGGATGTAGCCGTTTCCCACAGGTCCATATACATTGTGGTAATACATGTCTATCTTGTGAGATGTTGGTTTACTTCTACCACACTAATACATACGAGTAGAGGCATGGAGCTTGAAATGGGGAAACGGTAGCCGTGAGCATAAAAGGAAAGAAAAAAAATGTCTGATAGGAGGTGGCTTTAAAGCGTTGGAACAAGAATGGCTGTGATGAAGGTTGTCTTTTGCAAATTGGAAAACATACTGACTAATATAAAGTTGACAACTGTAATGAGAAATAAAAGGAGTGTTTAAGTACTACATAGAACCCGTACTTTTGTATGACTGTGAAGCGAGGTCAGAGAGCAGACAAGCTGAAAAGCCTCTAATGCCAGTGGCGTTGTGGATTCTGAGACATAGTTTTTAAAAAGTTCACTAGACAACCGCATGAAACTCCCTCCAAATACTACAAGGCAACATGACAAAACATACAACGTAGCAGACACATAGATACTATACCAGCTCTGTAAGGCAACATACTTGATAATGTAGACATAACGGCCGCTTTCTAATAATACTGCACACATCTATAAGCAGTGGTAAACCCGTATACACAGATACACGATACTTTCCTAAAGTAGACTCTAGCCATGTTCGCAGTGCAGCTATATAGAGGCATGGCTGAGTTGATGTGAAATATTTTTGGTTATTTTTACACCCGGATGTAATAGGCGACAAGTCACAACACAGCTACGATGCGCTGACAAGGGTGCCCTTATCAACTTCACATACTGGTCAATCTATATAAACCACCCAATAACATAGTACACCATCCGTCTTCAAGCCACAAGCGTTTTCAATGTCACAAGAATAACGAACTACTGATATTTAAGATCAGAGTGGCACATGCTGATACTGTTTGTGATATCTCCTACTCATACCACCTGTTTTAACTAAATAAGGACACATACACCTAGCCCATAATCTCCAATCGGCAATTATGAGAAAAATCGAGGGTAGTGTTATTGATTTTTACTGGATGTCCCGACAATAGGTGTTAATCTTTTAATCCCCTTCCAACCTTTATATGAACATTTATTAATATCGCGAACTATTTTGCAATGGCGGAGATATAAGAAATATTATTAACCTGACTTGGTCATTACGAGGACGATAATCCCCTGGATTAGCCGTTATGAGAATAAGTATTGATTTTTGGCAACACCTGTTGAGGTCATATTCTGAATGTTAAGTTAGCTTATATTTTGTAACTCGTAGGTACAAGGGTGAAATCTGCTGCCTGTGTTTTTCATCAGCGGTGGGACTTGTGGCCGCGACGACACCCTCACCTTGATGACTGGAAATCTTACCCACGACAAAGTTCCGAGATTCGAACCTGTCACTTCCACGGTGTCTGGGGTACCCCCTAAACATACTCCGCAACCAGCACAACACCTCTACTTTTCTAAACATAACCGGGTTAATAACAACCGAGCTCGAAATCACAACTAAGTAACCAAATATTATCAATATTTCTTCTACCACTAGACCACCCCACTGGGATTCGAACCCGATGATAGTGTTCGGAAGCGTTTATCTAGTTACGCATCCACTCACCCCACCCCTTAACAACGAATATCACAAAGTCATACCCACTAAAACCATCGACCATCTTTACACTTTCAAAGTTTTCATTTGAAGAGCTGTAACCGGTATGCTGATAGTATTTAAGGCCCAACCACTATAGATAATATAACAAACAGTCGACCCCTTTACAATAGACATATAATGAAAATATCCTTGGTCTTCTGACGACCGACGCCGAAATTATGCGTTGAATGTGTCGGTGGTATACCTCCATGCCTATATTTACCCACTTCTCCACTCGATCACCCTGGCTCTTACCAAGGAACGGGCGTAATTATCCAACCAATCCGCCCCTCGCCCACCTCTTAACAAGGATCAGAAGCAGTTATTTAGCTATTTGTACACTCACCAACCCCTTGACAACGACCTGGAGCCTTTATCTAGCAACTCCTCTGTCTCTTAGCAAGGAACCGACGCATTTACTTAGCCACTTCGCCACTCGCCCATCCCTTTAAATTGTTCGGAAGCTGTTATATAGGTACATCACCACTCACCAACCCCTTAACAACGAATACCACGAAGCCACGCCTCCTTACAACCGTTACTACAGCCATCTTTACTTTTTTAAGGTTTTCATTTGAAGAGGTGTAATCTATATGATGATAGTTTTATAAGCCACTACGACCCACTACAGATCATATACATGCCATATATACCTTTTTACTTATTATAATTTTCATATGACACCCGGCGCGGTTCGAGACTTCGACCCACCTAACCCCACCACAGTACTCGTCAATAACCGGACTAGTGATCACTCAGCAATGACTGGCCACTTGGGTACTACAAGACACTGTTTTACTGGGGTCGACCGCTCCACGCGACCGATCGGCCGCGCTTGCTCCTGCGCCCGCCGCCGCGCGCCCTTGGTTGTTGTTTATTTATTTATTTTATTTTAATTATTTAAAATATTATACACACACACACACTCAGTTATCTGCTCTTAGAAAAACACGTCTTTTATTAGAATTATCGACCCTTACATATGACCTAAATACCCTACCCTACCTCTACCCAGCCCAGGATCCGAGACCGAAAAGGATTGGGGTCAATCCTTAGAGGTCAATCCTGAAAATATACTTAGTTACAACGTAACCCACTACTACCGATTGCTTGACATAGTTTTTCCCTTCATACTTTACAGTTATGTATGTCTCGTCCTTCTAAAATTCATTTTATAAAGTAAGTAGACCCACAAATCATGTTTTATGTGGATGTCTAGACTTGTTTTAGTATATGCTATTACATTTGCCTTCCACCTTTACGTATACTATGTAGGGGTGAGGGGATTTTTAGATAGGAAATATGAAAAGGGGGGGGGGGGGAAATGACGTTCTGAAAATACGGTGAAAGGGGGGGGGGGGGGGGGGGGGACGGGCTAAATTTTTGATAGGAAGTGGGGGAATGGCGTTGTGAAAATATGGTGAAGGGGGGAATGGGAACAAAGGTTGAGAACCACTGAATTAGAGCGTCTAGCCACCAGGCTACCGCTGGTCTTGATCTTCTATTATGATGTCTCCAAAATGTCTTGTATGTTTGTTGTAGTAAGCGATATCTTGTATATTGTGCTTTGTCGTTGTGTCAGCACGTCTTGGAATTTCAACCTTATAATGTGCAAATGTCACTTCGTTGCCTGATTGTAATGAGCACATTGGTATCGCACAAAAGATCATCAGCTTAATAAATACATTTACAGAAATGGACAACAGAGTTTTTCATGATCGAAAGCTCATAGATACGTTAGAAATAACAGCAGGAGTGTTACGGGGATGACTTTTGTCACCTTTATTATTCTTACTGACTGTAGTTAGTTGCATATCCTTTACAGGACGACTTTAGCAATGTTAAGCTGTTTGTGATTCCTGGACAAGTTTAGGTTCAGTAGTTTGCCATTGCTTTCTGAATGACCGACACGCATACCATTGTATAAAAACCAACGCAAGACAGCCTGTCCCCAAATCGCCCGCAGCTGTGTTTTGAACGCGGTATGCGGGATTACGAATTTCATTCATCACCCCTTAGCCACATAGCCGGCACTGACTATAGATTGGATTAAGAGACATGGAATTCCATAGACTCTTATAGAGCGGCTTGATGATGGCGACTTCACTGTACAGGCTGAATTCCCGACTGAATTCCAAATTCTCTAATCCCCTGACCCATCCGTGTCTCCTCTTTATATCCATATCCTTGGGACCACCCATGAAAATCTATTTCACCCTTGATCCCCATTAGTTCCCATCAAAATACCTTTCGGGGTTTCCCCTTTTTTTACTCCTCTCTCTCTCTAGCACGTTTTTCTCTGTCCCCTGATGACCCAGACTGACATCTAAGTGCCATAACTATCCTGTACACCAGGAAATCTGGAGCAATACAAATTAAACACTGCAGACCGCAAGTCACGACAATTACGTCTCAAATTGTATAACGCAATGTAACTATGCTACCAACTAACAGTATACCACAACAAGCAATGATGTACAGACTAAATGGAACCAGAAGATTAGGCCGATCATATAAACGATAAACAGGGAATAACAGACTCCTTGGTAACCTCAATATATGAAACCCATAAATGGGCATTCTCCCGCAGTTTATGCTTCACCTCGACACAGCAAGGTACAAGAGGAACAAAATGTGAGGGGATGCATGTATAGGAGAAGTCAGCCAGTGAGAATAAAGCAAATGACAATGCAAACTTTGATTGAATTTGGAGAAATCTCAGTTCAAGAGATGAAATCATATACACATTATAGGCAGCAATGTAGAAACAGATGAGGGAATGTATAGTAATTTAACAATAAGAATACACTACTCAGTTGGAGTCACGGATCTTTCTGTACACATCGTCAATGAGTTGTCTGTACACACACTCGGACCTTTATGTAGACGCTGCGACAAAGCTTTCTCTACACAGACTCACGGGGTTTTCTCTACACAGACTTTCGGGGTCTTCTACACACATACACACAATAACACACACACGCACAGAACCTTATATACAACGCCTGCAGAGCTTTCTATATGGACCCTCACAAAGCTTTCTGTACTCACACTCACAGAGCTCTCTCTCCCTCTCTCTCTCTCTCTCTCTCTCTCTCTATATATATATATATATATATATATATATATATATATATATATATATATATATATATATATATATACTAACAGGGCTGTCTAAACACACACTCACAGAGCTTTTCATATGCACCCTTACAAAGCTTTGTTTTTTTCTTCTTTTTTTGCGCTTGCTCGTTTTTTAACTCAAGCGTATTCCATGCACACAATTTACAGTAGTGATGGACTGAGTTTTGCGTATGGATTAGCTTTCCCTATTAACAGTGTCCCTCGCCATCAGGCAAACTCACTCCGACTTCAGAGGTACTTGTAATTTCTTCAAGGACGACAGGTCAACATTTTAGTCTAGCTGTCCGGTGTAGGGGTTGAACTGCTAACCTCGGCATCAGCACAACACCATTGGAGTTATTACCCATTCGGCCATGCGGACCTGCTCTAAGTTTTCTATACACACACTCACAGAGCTTTCTATACACACTGATATAACCTTCCACAAACACCCTCTATATTTCCATATTTCTAGATTTCTATATACACATTCATATAGCCTTCTACACACACAGACGCAGAGATGTCCATACACACTCTCATATAGCTTTCACAAATAACAAGTTATCATCATCCGGTGGCTTGTTGTCTGTAGAACGTTGCTTCCATTGCCATTGAAAATGTCTCCCCGTCATAACTCAGATAGCTTGTCTCTGTTAACGCCATGTATACATTATTATCTATCGTATCTTGCGACTTGGAACGATTGCCTGGAAGAGGCTAATGAAAATAGAACATTACATGCAACAATAAGAAAGAAACAAACAGCTTTCTTTGGTCGTGTGATGAGAAGAGAGGCGTTGGAGAACATCGTGACTACTGGAAAGATCGAGATGAAGAGAGGCAGAGACAGACCAAGAGAAATTATGCTGGATGAATATCATCACCAGAGTTGCTCCAGAAAACCAAAGACCGAGATCTGGGGAAAGTCATGAACGCCTACGCTATCTGGCATGACACTTGATGGTGATGATGACCGTGTCCTTGTCGTCTTCCTCTCATCTCTTTCCCGGTAGCCTCCATCCTTGATCCTGTACAGATATTCACGTGGCCAAAACATGTCATTGTTGCGAACAGTTAGCTAATATTTAACCATGTTTAGAATTTCAGCTCCTGTCTACTTGTAAATCTAAATATGTTTGAGCATGATGGCTTGGGGCGATTAGAGATGTTTACGAAGTCCTAACATTCATCCAATGATTGTAATTGTGCGACTTCCTACTCCGTTAGTCTGTCATCGTTCAGGACATAAAGAAAGCAATTTGCAAGCTAAAGTCGACGCAATCCATTTACTCCAAGATCATTTGTCGTTTAGACTTCGTTTTCGTGTTCCTCCCGGCAATACAAATACAAGAAGATGAACATTGGTGACACATTGCCAGAAGCGGCACTGAGGGAACTGTTAGTGCGTTCGTGGTACTGTCAATAGTAGTAATGGTCCTGTGTTGATCGACACTTATAGAAGACTTAACAACGAAATAAACACACTAGATTAAAGTATAACAGTAACATAAACATAAACACGGCATCCACAACATGGCATTCAAGTAATATAAACCCAAACGTAGAGCAAGCTAGGCCAGAGGTTTCTGATCGTCAGATGAAGTCCCACTTTCCTTTAATGTTTCAGGCTCTTTATCTTCTTGACATTTCAGTTTTAAATGAGTTCTCTAGTATGCACGAGACGCGATACAGTATTAGAAAATAATTAAGCTAATCCATGTTACCATGAGTAGTGGGACTCTTCGCTGGCTGTTGAAAATGAGGACATAGCGCAGATAAAAACATCCATAGTGCTGTGATGTCGATTCTTGACTCAACGCAACTCAACTTGGTGAAGTCATAGAACCAAGTAAGGACCGTGTACCACAATAAAGACAGAACCTATGACATGGAGGATGCCTCTAACCCAAAGGAACAGTGACGTCAGAACAAGGGGCTAAATGGAGGCAGCCTACCGCAGCGAAGAGGAAACGGTAAGGACAGATAGGAAGAACCATGACAGATTAACCGGGCAGAAAGCCACACAATTACAAACGTTAGATTAATGTTAGGAAATGGTAAACATATGTAAATGTTCCAGACATCTCGATAAAAGGGGGGGACTCTTTGGATCAAGACTCGCAGCTGTGTTTCTCTTTTGTTCGCTTGCCACACCTTGATAGGCTACTAAAAATGACATGTATGGACAACTGAAAATATCATCCCACTACGCTGCAGGTCTGCGTGTAGTTACACCACCAGCCTACCGTCGGTAGTTTGGTGTATTATGAACTATTCACTTTTCGTGGCACCTATCGAACTGGCTGGATGAATGTCAGCTTCTTTTTCTCGGCAAGCAACTTCTGTTTAATCTCTAAAGCCACCATTTATAAAGCAGAACGAATCCTTTTCGCTACAGTATCGTCATTGTTTCCCACTTCTTTTCCTGTGTGTTAATGGGACATATAAGGGAAGAAAAGAATAGTAACATTGTAACCCAAAAATCCTGTCGTAAGAGACGACTAAGGAAGGTTGGTATGAGACTGGCTACCACATCCTATAGAGTAAAATACAACCACAGCCACAAAATTCCACCAATCTAAACAAACTACACGAGGCTTGGCGTGAGTTGGCTGAGAGCCTATCTTCCATTCAGAGATGAAAGGCAGAAGAGGAAGACCCCGCTTCTAGCTAGGAGTGCCGCACATCCGGGCCTGCCGAAAGCCAGCCCTTTTCCTCAGTGGGTAAATCCCCCAAATGGATCTCAATGGTTGACACTATGCAGCTAAGCCAGGACCGTCCTGCCCTTCCCTGCTCTCTTCTATCCTCTGCTGTAAGCTGCCTCCACGATGTGTTCTGTCGCCAGTCTTACTGTGGATCAGAGGCATCTTCCAAGACAAAGAATCTGGCACAACTATGCTACACGCTCCTTACCTGATACCTTGAACTAACCAATAGTTTGGTTAGTATAGGGTGTATTTTTAAAGCCGTCTCCGTGGCGAAGGTGTTACGGCGCAGTTCGTAATCCCGCATATCGTGTTCGAAACACAGCTGTGTGTGTGTGTTTTTTTTAATGAAATGGTATGGGTGCCGGTCGTTCAGAAAGCATTGGCAAACTACTGCACGTTAACCTGCCCAGGAATCACGAACAGTCAAAACATACCGAGGTTTACTTCTACGTCCGTAAAGGATATGCAACTTTTACATTTAAAAAAAAAAGTTTTAAAAATATTATCGATCCAAGTATTCACCCTGTGCAAAGTTCATGCAACATAATAGGTATATACAAAACTTGGACCGGCAATATTTTTAAACACTGCACAGACATTAAAAATATACCCTGTATGTTTCACTATATGGTTTGCGTGTTAGTGTAATAGAAAGCGCCATGAGCGCCGTCGACCGAGGGTTCGAAGCCTCCGTTCGTCGTCAACAGAGGAGAAAGCTGGCCACCTATTCCTCTGGGCACTCACACCTACAAAACGCGACGTCCCTATATCGTTCCTGCTTCGGGGCTTGATTGTGTGTATGTTATTGTTACTGTATCTCGTCAGGTGCATGCAAGAAAGGCATTGTAGGTTATGGTCTCCAATTTTACGACGGTAGGCAGAGGATCTATTTTGGAGACAATGGCTACAGTTATCAACCAGTATGGCCACTGCTAAGAAGTAAAGCAATAGCAAGCTACCTTCTTTAATGATGCCAAGATAGTCATGTTTTGTGCAATAGACTATGTTGCAAGTCATAACATTTGATGGGAAGTGTCTTGAAGAGATTAGAACAAGAATTGCTATGGTGAACGCAGCCTTTTGCAAGATGAAAATAAACTGACCAATAAAAAGATATCACTTAGTACGAAAAAAAGCGTGTTGAGGTGCTACATAGAACCTATATTTTTATATGGATGTGAGACGTGGACAATGAATAGACAAGATGAAAAACATCTTATGTCAGTGGTATTTTGGTTTCTGAGGAAAATGCAAAGAATACCATAGACAGACAGACACACACACACACAACCAAGGAGCAAATCCTATAGACTGACTGGAATCTTGTCGTCTTGACAAACGATAGTTTATAAAATGAGTTATACATCTCCATAACACAAAGCCTGGGCTGAACTTAGAGATCATGTGTTGCTCATGCAGAATGATCCCTCTCTCTCGACCTGCCTAGTTTACTCCAGAGGAAGGTAACATCATACGTCTGGAACAAGACAAGCTGCAGAAGCTGTCAGATCAGCAAAGCTGAAAGCAATACTCTAATTGTCCACCTGTCAGAGCTCCCATCTTAGACTAGTTTCAACTAATGCTTAAGGAATGGTCTCATTTAGGTTGCATTTTCTTGCACTTTGGTAAAGCTTGTACCCTCCCAATTGCTCTCGTCTGCCCAAAGCCGTTGGTATAATGTGCGGTTTCTGGTTTGGTGAGCGCCGCCTAACATTCGGCCCTAACAGAAAGAAGGTAATAACATCTACTGTCATCCGGTAGCTCAGTCATATCTGACTAAGACCTGACACTCGAATGCTATAAGAAGCAGATGAAAACCGTAAACTGATTAGCGAAATTAGAAGTAGACAGCCACAATTTGTTTCTACACCTTATGTGGAGAAATAAACTAGAGAACTCGGTGACAACTGGCTAGATTGAGGAGAAAAGAACAAGGGGAAGAAAGAGAAGTAAATATCCTGATGGCTTGGCCACATGGCATGGTAGAGATAAGAACACGGATCTGATCCACGACTGTGATAAGCGCGTAGGATGGCGAAACATGACCGCTCACGCTTATCGGCATGGCACATGATGAAGATCTCGTCAGGTGTATACAAGAAAGCTGAACGGAAGCAGAATAAATTAATCCAATTTTGCTTTCCGAAAAAGAGCACTGAAATCTACAGACACACAGAAATTAGAACCCTTCTCTTTTACCTGACCACACGCCGTAGCTTAACAAGCAAATGAAATCACAACAATTAACCAGTTTGACGCTATAAATGTGTCATTATTACAATACCCTTGAATGTAATTTTCTCAATGTTTATTACAAATATGTATATAAATATATATTAACAATAAGTAAAAAGCTAAAGTAGAGTCCCCTGTTCACGCCATAAGGTGTATGTGTATATGTTGGTATATCTCCCTATTGTATAGACCAATCGGTACATATGAGTGATGTCATCGATACCACACTGGCCGTTTTTACTTCCCAGAACATATCTTGTACACTTGATATGTTGGGTCGACTTAGTAGCTTATTTCAATTTTTAACAAACTATCGCTTCCATCGGGATTCGAACACTTGGCTACCAAGCCGAAAGGCTAGCAAGTTTGTCATCACTAGTCAAGTCTATTATCCACCTGAACTAACAACTATGTCATCACTAACCGCATCTATCATCCACTTTTACTCAGCATCAGTGGCATCACTAGCCAACTATCATTCACTTTATTTTGCCGTCAGTTTCATAACTAGGCATCTATTATCCACCTGAATTAACAATTACATTACAGTCAGGTTTATCATCCACTTGAACTCACAATTGCAGTATAAATAGCCTTGTTTATGAATTGTCAGATTTATCATCCACTTGAACTAACACTTATTTTAATCAATAGCCAGGACTGACAAACACCTTTATAAACAATTGTTATCTTAAGCCAGGTACATTATCAATCTAAAACAGTTATGGATTCTTCTTCTTCTTATCCTTTTCTTCTTCGTCTTGTACTTCTTCTTCTTCATCTTCTTCTTCTTCTTCTTCTTCTTCTTCTTCTTCTTCTTCTTCTTCTTCTTCTTCTTCTTCTTCTTCTTCTTCTTCTTCTTCTTCTTCTTCTTGTGTTGCTTCTGCTGCTTCTACTTCTGCTGCTGCAGCTGCATCTTCTGTACCCACTATATCCTTTGCGTTTCATTTACTTTGTAGTTATCCTGTGTTTTATTCATCATTACGTTTCTTTCCTTCTTTCTGTTCCGTCCTTCATCTCTCCTATGCTGTTGGTTGTTTTATTTTTTCTTTCTCTTAAGCTTTTTTTTAAAAATTGATTCTCAGTAAACCATTTCAACTGTTAACGGACGACAAAGACGATGATTACGACAATAACAACAATGATAATAACAATTATGATAATAATAATGATGTCGACGACAACAGTCTATCTCTTTTCTCCATTAGCCATACCCCGTTCAACCTCAAAAGAGAAGTTACAATTAGGGCTCAGTCCAGCCTCAGATCACTAATCCTGTGATCAAATCAGCCATATTTCGGATATTAATCTGATAGCGACTGTAGCCCCTAGGGGTGATGAATGTTACTAGCTATTTTTTTTTTTAAAGAAGAAGAAGAAGACAATCATGTTGATTATGACAATCATGATGATTATAATTATTATTATCATTTAATTTTTTTTAAAAATATTGTTTTAAAATGTTCTGTCTGTATGCGTCTTCACAGTGTGGTCACAGAACGCATGACAAAGAACTTGCTGTGATTGCCACAACTGGAAAAATCTTCGAGTGTGGAGACACAGGCATTTGGACACTCTGATCTCACCAAGCCAGGCTAGCTAGCATGACTGCAGCGGTCTCTAAGCAGCTGTGGATAACCTAACATGAGCCAACGAAAGCGCAGACAGAATTTATGCCAGCTCCTTGGGGAATCTCGGATGTTCTATGCTATAACCCTGTTTCTGGCTCACGTCTGCTCGGTATCCGGATCATACGGTACGTTCTGGTTCATGTATCCAGCTATGTGGTGTTTGGTTTCAGTTTTACTGAATTGTCTGTTGCCGTTTTTGTCGCTTGTTATTCTGTTTTTGACATTGGATCTTATATTTCAGTTGTTTTTGGTATAAGATAAATCCGCTTTTTTTATCTTGTCATGTCGGGTTATTGAGTCCAAAAACTGATATGAAGCTGTTTCTAATGGCGTTAAGTAACCATAAATACAGCTTTATGGTTTTATGATTGTCAAAGAGCATATTCTCTATATATAAATGTGGTAGTTTTCCCCATTATCCCGCATCCATAATAGATATTTTATATAAATATTATATTCCGAGTTCTTATTTTATGTTTTTTGGAATTCTACCAGTGCATCGACAATTACAGCCTACTCCTTACGATTTCCATCTGCTGAATGAACTTTAACGTGATCACTGTGCACACAGGAGATCCTATTGTTTAGTCCTTATCTTATAAGGCTAAGTATCCGATCCACTGCTCCAGGGACGACGTGCTATGATTGCTTTGTTTGTTTGTTTGTTTGTTTGTTTGTTTGTTTTTTTAAGAAACCACTAACTAGTTTTGGTCCCAGCGCTTTCGAAAACAGACACTCCATTTAAGTTCTGCCTCCAAACGACTAGTTCTCCATTAAGTGTTGTATGTGTAATAAAGTTCTACCTTCATAAACGCATTGTGCATTATATGCTGTATTAATAATAAAGTGTAACCTCCAGTCACCTTCGTGAGCATTATGTGTTGTATGAGTACTTAAATGCTACCTCCAAACAACTACTTGTCCATTGAGTGTTGTATGTGTACTTAAGTTCTACCTCCATAAACTCATTGTCCATTATGTGTTGTATGAGTACTTAAGTTCTACCTCCATAAACTCATTGTCCATTGAGTGTTGTATGTGTACTTAAGTTCTACCTCCATAAACGCATTGTCCATTATGTGTTGTATGAGTACTTAAGTTCTACCTCCATAAACTCATTGTCCATTGAGTGTTGTATGTTTACTTAAGTTCTACCTCCATAAACTCATTGTCCATTGAGTGTTGTATGTTTACTTAAGTTCTACCTCTATAAACTCATTGTCCATTATGTGTTGTATGAGTACTTAAGTTTTACCGCCAAGCGACTGCATGTCTATTATTTGTTGTGTAAATCCCAAAATTCTATGTATAAGAGACTCCATGTTCACTGAGTGTTGTATTAAAACTAAAGTTCTACCTCCTTGTCCACTACGTGTTGTTTGAATTCTAAAGTTCTGCCTCCAAGTGATTCCTGTCCATTGTACCAATATTGAAGTGCTTTGTCCATTATGTCTTGTATGAGACCTAAAGTTATATCTCCAGTAAACTGCTTATCCATTATGTATTGTATAAGTACTAACGTTCTAGCTCCAAGCGACTCCATGCACATTATGTGATGTATGGTTTCTAAAGTGCCGCCTCACTCTCTCTCTCTCCCTCTCTCTCTCTCTCTCTCTCTCTCTCTCTCTCTCTCTCTCTCTCTCTCTCTCTCTCTCTCTCTCTCTCTCTCCCTCTTGTTCATATGTATATATACGGTTTAATGGGTGCCTGTTGGTGTGTTTGCATGTATATGCGCGAACCCTAATAAGTCCACGCATATTTTATTATTCCTTTAGAGCACATAGAAAGGAGCACCGAGAATGTTTCGTTATTATCACAATCATACTTAGGAGGACACTTCATTGCCCTTTGACATTAGCCTTAAAACCAGTCTTAAAAGTAATTCCTCCCCGTCTTTATGTACCACTTCCATGTATTTACCTGGAATTTGCATTAGACCGTTACCATCCCTTACCCCGGTCCCCTACTTTGACCAACTCTTTTTCTGTCATCCACTCATGCATTGTATGGACAACCACCGGATCACTCTTTAGTTTTCCCTCTCGGCCCACCATCGTATCCCCATTGCTTCCACTGGTTTCCGCCTTACCTTCCTCCCCGTCGTCATGTACCACTCCCGCGCATTTACCTGGAACCCTCACTAGACCGTTACCATCCCTTACCCCGGACCCCTACTTTGACCAACTCTTTTTCTGTCATCCACTCATGCATTGTATGGACAACCACCGGATCACTCTTTAGTTTTTCCTCTCGGCCCACCATCGTATCCCCATTGCTTCCACTGGTTTCCGCCTTACCTTCCTCCCCGTCGTCATGTACCACTCCCGCGCATTTACCTGGAACCCTCACTAGACCGTTACCATCCCCTACCCCAGTCCCCATGACTCGCAGACTCTATATAAGAGTACCAACGTCAAGATTCATGCTAGTACCACAGCATAGAATTCTGAGATAAGTAGCACATTTAGCAAGTAGCAGGATGTCGTGCGACAAGAGACCCAGCCATACGGTACAATGAAATCGATCCTCTTGACAGTTAAACTTTTTTTTTTAAAGAAAGTTAAATGTAAAGGGGGACACAGTATTATTAGGATTATATAAAAAGGTCGACTAACAAAATTATTTGTACAAAGTTAAATGTAAAGGGGGACACAGTATTATTAGGATTATATAAAAAGGTCGACTAACAAAATTATTTGTACAAAGTTAAATGTAAAGGGGGACACAGTATTATTAGGATTATATAAAAAGGTCGACTAACAAAATTATTTGTACAAAGTTAAATGTAAAGGGGGACACAGTATTATTAGGATTATATAAAAGTTAAATGTAAAGGGGGACACAGTATTATTAGGATTATATAAAAGTTAAATGTAAAGGGGGACATAGTATTATTAGGATTATATAAAAGTTAAATGTAAAGGGGGACACAGTATTATTAGGATTATATAAAAGTTAAATGTAAAGGGGGACACAGTATTATTAGGATTATATAAAAGTTAAATGTAAAGGGGGACACAGTATTATTAGGATTATATAAAAAGGTCGACTAACAAAATTATTTGTACAAAGTTAAATGTAAAGGGGGACACAGTATTATTAGGATTATATAAAAAGGTCGACTAACAAAATTATTTGTACAAAGTTAAATGTAAAGGGGGACACAGTATTATTAGGATTATATAAAAGTTAAATGTAAAGGGGGACACAGTATTATTAGGATTATATAAAAGTTAAATGTAAAGGGGGACACAGTATTATTAGGATTATATAAAAAGGTCGACTAACAAAATTATTTGTACAAAGTTAAATGTAAAGGGGGGACACAGTATTATTAGGATTATATAAAAAGGTCGACTAACAAAATTATTTGTACAAAGTTAAATGTAAAGGGGGACACAGTATTATTAGGATTATATAAAAAGGTCGACTAACAAAATTATTTGTACAAAGTTAAATGTAAAGGGGGACACAGTATTATTAGGATTATATAAAAAGGTCGACTAACAAAATTATTTGTACAAAGTTAAATGTAAAGGGGGACACAGTATTATTAGGATTATATAAAAAGGTCGACTAACAAAATTATTTGTACAAAGTTAAATGTAAAGGGGGACACAGTATTATTAGGATTATATAAAAAGGTCGACTAACAAAATTATTTGTACAAAGTTAAATGTAAAGGGGGACACAGTATTATTAGGATTATATAAAAAGGTCGACTAACAAAATTATTTGTACAAAGTTAAATGTAAAGGGGGACACAGTATTATTCGGATTATATAAAAAGGTCGACTAACAAAATTATTTGTACAAAGTTAAATGTAAAGGGGGACACAGTATTATTAGGATTATATAAAAAGGTCGACTAACAAAATTATTTGTACAAAGTTAAATGTAAAGGGGGACACAGTATTATTAGGATTATATAAAAAGGTCGACTAACAAAATTATTTGTACAAAGTTAAATGTAAAGGGGGACACAGTATTATTAGGATTATATAAAAGTTAAATGTAAAGGGGGACACAGTATTATTAGGATTATATAAAAGTTAAATGTAAAGGGGGACACAGTATTATTAGGATTATATAAAAAGGTCGACTAACAAAATTATTTGTACAAAGTTAAATGTAAAGGGGGACACAGTATTATTAGGATTATATAAAAAGGTCGACTAACAAATTATTTGTACAAAGTTAAATGTAAAGGGGGACACAGTATTATTAGGATTATATAAAAAGGTCGACTAACAAAATTATTTGTACAAAGTTAAATGTAAAGGGGGACACAGTATTATTAGGATTATATAAAAAGGTCGACTAACAAAATTATTTGTACAAAGTTAAATGTAAAGGGGGACACAGTATTATTAGGATTATATAAAAAGGTCGACTAACAAAATTATTTGTACAAAGTTAAATGTAAAGGGGGACACAGTATTATTAGGATTATATAAAAAGGTCGACTAACAAAATTATTTGTACAAAGTTAAATGTAAAGGGGGACACAGTATTATTAGGATTATATAAAAAGGTCGACTAACAAAATTATTTGTACAAAGTTAAATGTAAAGGGGGACACAGTATTATTAGGATTATATAAAAAGGTCGAATAACAAAATTATTTGTACAAAGTTAAATGTAAAGGGGGACACAGTATTATTAGGATTATATAAAAAGGTCGAATAACAAAATTATTTGTACAAAGTTAAATGTAAAGGGGGACACAGTATTATTAGGATTATATAAAAAGGTCGACTAACAAAATTATTTGTACAAAGTTAAATGTAAAGGGGGACACAGTATTATTAGGATTATATAAAAAGGTCGACTAACAAAATTATTTGTACAAAGTTAAATGTAAAGGGGGACACAGTATTATTAGGATTATATAAAAAGGTCGACTAACAAAATTATTTGTACAAAGTTAAATGTAAAGGGGGACACAGTATTATTAGGATTATATAAAAAGGTCGACTAACAAAATTATTTGTACAAAGTTAAATGTAAAGGGGGACACAGTATTATTCGGATTATATAAAAAGGTCGACTAACAAAATTATTTGTACAAAGTTAAATGTAAAGGGGGACACAGTATTATTAGGATTATATAAAAAGGTCGACTAACAAAATTATTTGTACAAAGTTAAATGTAAAGGGGGACACAGTATTATTAGGATTATATAAAAAGGTCGACTAACAAAATTATTTGTACAAAGTTAAATGTAAAGGGGGACACAGTATTATTAGGATTATATAAAAAGGTCGACTAACAAAATTATTTGTACAAAGTTAAATGTAAAGGGGGACACAGTATTATTAGGATTATATAAAAAGGTCGACTAACAAAATTATTTGTACAAAGTTAAATGTAAAGGGGGACACAGTATTATTAGGATTATATAAAAAGGTCGACTAACAAAATTATTTGTACAAAGTTAAATGTAAAGGGGGACACAGTATTATTAGGATTATATAAAAAGGTCGACTAACAAAATTATTTGTACAAAGTTAAATGTAAAGGGGGACACAGTATTATTAGGATTATATAAAAAGGTCGAATAACAAAATTATTTGTACAAAGTTAAATGTAAAGGGGGACACAGTATTATTAGGATTATATAAAAAGGTCGAATAACAAAATTATTTGTACAAAGTTAAATGTAAAGGGGGACACAGTATTATTAGGATTATATAAAAAGGTCGACTAACAAAATTATTTGTACAAAGTTAAATGTAAAGGGGGACACAGTATTATTAGGATTATATAAAAAAATCGACTAACAAAATTATTTGTACAAAGTTAAATGTAAAGGGGGACACAGTATTATTAGGATTATATAAAAAGGTCGACTAACAAAATTATTTGTACAAAGTTAAATGTAAAGGGGGACACAGTATTATTAG
Source organism: Cepaea nemoralis (assembly GCA_014155875.1). Classification (NCBI taxonomy): domain Eukaryota; kingdom Metazoa; phylum Mollusca; class Gastropoda; order Stylommatophora; family Helicidae; genus Cepaea; species Cepaea nemoralis. The sequence continues at coordinate 58,461 of JACEFZ010011001.1, read as the reverse complement.
GATTATATAAAAAGGTCGACTAACAAATTATTTGTACAAAGTTAAATGTAAAGGGGGACACAGTATTATTAGGATTATATAAAAAGGTCGACTAACAAAATTATTTGTACAAAGTTAAATGTAAAGGGGGACACAGTATTATTAGGATTATATAAAAAGGTCGACTAACAAAATTATTTGTACAAAGTTAAATGTAAAGGGGGACACAGTATTATTAGGATTATATAAAAAGGTCGACTAACAAAATTATTTGTACAAAGTTAAATGTAAAGGGGGACACAGTATTATTAGGATTATATAAAAAGGTCGACTAACAAAATTATTTGTACAAAGTTAAATGTAAAGGGGGACACAGTATTATTAGGATTATATAAAAAGGTCGACTAACAAAATTATTTGTACAAAGTTAAATGTAAAGGGGGACACAGTATTATTAGGATTATATAAAAAGGTCGACGAACAAAATTATTTGTACAAAGTTAAATGTAAAGGGGGACACAGTATTATTAGGATTATATAAAAAGGTCGACTAACAAAATTATTTGTACAAAGTTAAATGTAAAGGGGGACACAGTATTATTAGGATTATATAAAAAGGTCGACTAACAAAATTATTTGTACAAAGTTAAATGTAAAGGGGGACACAGTATTATTAGGATTATATAAAAAGGTCGACTAACAAAATTATTTGTACAAAGTTAAATGTAAAGGGGGACACAGTATTATTAGGATTATATAAAAAGGTCGACTAACAAAATTATTTTTTAAAAGTTAAATGTAAAGGGGGACACAGTATTATTAGGATTATATAAAAAGGTCGAATAACAAAATTATTTTTACAAAGTTAAATGTAAAGGGAGACAAAGTATTGTTAGGATTATATAAAACATAGAACAAATTAGGAAGAACTTAGAAGCAACAGAGATGTGGTTTTTAAGACGAATGTTGCGAATTCCTTGGACTGCCAGAGTAACTAACAACGATTGCCTGAAAGAGGCTAATGAAACTAGAACACTATATACAACAATAAGAAAGAGACAAACAGCTTTCTTCGGTCATGTGATGAGAAGAGAGGCATTGGAAAACATCGTGACAACTGGAAAGATCGAGGGGAAGAGAGGCAGAGGCAGACCAAGAGAAATCATGCTGGACGGACTGAGACGGTGGCATGGAGGAATACCATCAGCAGAGTTGATTCAGAACACCAACGACCGAGATCTGTGGAGAGCCATGAACGCCTACGCCAGCCGGCGCGGCACTTGATGATGATGATGATGATGAAAAAAGGTCGAATAACAAATTTATTTTTAAAATGTTAAATGTAAAGGGGGACACATTATTAGGTGCCAACGAGCCCTTTCTGACGTAACTAGGGGTATTGAGATGCGGCTACGTTGACACTCTTTATGAATTACACACTGATACACCGTGAACACAACTCGTCACCACCGAGTGATAGAATGGCATCATGTATTGTTTCTATGCGACACAATCACTGGGATATTCAAAGTTACATGTACACTCACGACATTTGTTTACACACTGATTGTAGTACGTCCTGCTATCCAGGCTATCTAATCAACTACAATGATCTACACACACACTCTTCTACCCTACTTACAGTCCTGTTACACATGGTCGCATGGCGCCTACATTCACAGGCCGGCAACCTCTGCCCACGGCACACGACTCGACTCCGTGCTGTAACATGTCCACCCGCCTGGTCGCGGCAACACTATTCTCATCAATCGGTCCACGCTTGAAATATCTAGCGTACACTCATTTACTGGCCGTCGACGATTCTCGGCGTTTCATCGCCACAAGGAATATTCAGTTCTCAGCCGACACACTTCTCTGCTTTCGTGATCTGTCTGTCATGGCTTCCCAACCCCGACTGACTCCCTTTGTCCGTTCGCCCTGCTCGACCCTCCTAATCACGTGGCCTCCTCCTCGCAATTCTATTGGCCACTATCTTTAGCCCGTTACCGGTGTCTTTTCCCTTATCACTCTCCGTACTTATTTATCACTATTACTGTTTCACCAATCTATGTTGCTGTTAACCAGGTCTTAAGTAATCTGACTCATGGCATATGCCCCCCGCAATTTCAAAAATGTTCTACATTTTTGGGTTCTTCCTTATCTCTACACTTGACATGAGTCAGCTTGGTCGCACATGCCTGTCCCTGGTCGCACATATCTGTCTACTGCCTCATGCCTTTGAGCTTGCTTCTCAGTTCCCTTTAACTTCCCTCTGTGTTACGTTGATATTCTGCCATACCTTCACACAAATTATAATGTCGGACACGAATATCCGTCTATTCCCAAATAGACCTCGTGTGGCCTCAACCCCCTTTGTTTTCGGCAAGTTGAGGACCAACCTACTATGAGTCCCAATGTCCCACCCCGGACATTCCCATAAGGTTCCTCATTTATACCTCGGTACAAGCAACTGACACCCTCCCCAGCCCTTAAGCCCTGGGTGCAGGAACGTGTGTATTGCAGACATCAATTTCACCCATATTTTGTTTAAGCTCTATTTTGCTCCTGAGTAGTCTATGCTACGACTGTGGATCTCTTTGGTGCGAGTACCTATGACTCTTGTATATGTCTTGTCAACGTGTGTGCGTGGTTGGCTGCCATTAGTTACTTGTGCTCTGTGGCTATCTCTTCCCTTTATTTGCCTTCTGTTTATCCCTGGTGTTCTTGCTACTAACTTTTTCCTTGTCGTGTTCCTAATACCATGACCCTTATATACCTTGATATACATCTACTACCATGCCAAAGTACTACATGTTAACATATTATATGTACAAAGTGCTACCACTTGGTACTATTATCATTGGTACTGCTAATAATCCTACTCCACTATCCTTGTATTCTTTCTTTCACCTGTACTTGTACTCTGTTCTCTCTCTCTTTCATTCTCTCTCTTTCATCCATTCATCACAATTTTCTCTCTCTCTTTTTTTTTTTTTTTTTTTTTTTTTTTTTTTTTTTTTTTTTTTTAATAGTGTTTAATTTTTTATTCTGTACTCTGTCTTACAACACGCATACTCGAACCTCAAATGTTCCGTCTATGCCTGTACGCTTCCTGTATACCGGTGTGCAAGTATCCCAGTTGTGTTCAAATTGATTCTCATTCGCACAAATTCCTACTCTCAGTCTTCTCGTCCCCTTTTTCTCACTTCGCTGTCACTCCTCATGTTCTCATGTTATGTATCTGTTACCACAATCACATAAGTTTCTCCTACCAATTGTACATGTCTGTCTTTCCAACTTACAATATTGTCATAAAATCTGAATAGTATATAAAGTTGGACTCACATGTAATATTTCAAGCACTATTCAAACTTTCACTCGCCCATCATTATCATCTTTGTGACATCAATATGTATCACTGGTAGTAATGTCTCAGTTACCTTCTTCTTCTTTTCTTTTTTTGTTATGGGTGTCATCTGTGATATATCGTGGTTTTAGACCCACTGTCAACCTTCCTGCTCTGGTAGATGTTGATCCTTCTTTTTTTTCCAGTTATGAGCATTCATCAGTTTCTAGCATCTCTAGCACCGACATCTCATTTTATACGTTATGTGTTACAATCAGGTAATAGGACAATCAACACTGTTACAATTATTGTTAAAATTACCTGCATACTGATTACAAATATACATGGCATGATGATCATGATCATAAGAACGTACTGATGTTTATGGATGTACTTAAAGCCATTAAAATTATATTTATCTCTATCTACGTATGTTATGAGTTTTGTTTATTGAATGATTGTGAATGTTATTAACTATTACTCTCTTGGTTGGTTCTGGCTTTTATCTGTCTTCGCTAACTGTATCTTCTACCCATCAGATTCTCAATCTTCCTTGCGTCTGTCGGTATCAGCCTCTTCAGTCAGCTAGTGAGGTAGCATCTTTGAGGTACCTTCGACATTATCTCTTCTGCTCAGTCATTTACACCCCTTAACTATCTGAAATTAACAACAGCCTTGTGTGTATATATATCCATACATACATATTTACATTCACAATGGCATATTATATTACAGCAATCCTATCACATTTCCTACATTGACATGTTATCATGGTCAGTACCACAACGTGCCAACCACTGGACCAATCCCCTTGTATGAACGCATGGTTTCCTAGATGATAGTCTTACCGTATGCCCTATTGTACTATCGGGATTTTGTCCCTAATCTGACCAGATCATTTTATCATATAGTCGGTGTAACGTTTCTTAGGCCATGTTATTGCTAGCATTCACAGACTTCATGTCTATATTTTAACCACACTATTACACCTCTGTGATGTTTGTATTTTTTTTTCCTGATGACTTTACCACCTCATCATGTTACTTCAATCAACCTTATACCTATCAATGCATTCATTCTACTACAACATTTCTACCTGTACCAATCACATACACATAGCTTTTATACACTACAAGTATATACAAACATGTATATGACATAAACATGAATATGACATGTATATACAATATACCTATCCTACGATACGAGTTTCACGTAGGAACATGTGATGTCTCCTTAACATGTAGTATTGTACAATGATTTGTATCTTCTTTTGTAATATATGTTGTTATTGATTTGAACTTATCTATTTCTTTTGTCTTTTCTTTCCTTTCCTCATCTGTTAACCCTATACTTTTCCAATACCTATTCCAATTCCTTATTTTGATGTCCTGTGTTCGTTTATTTATTTGATCTTTTGGAATTTCCTCTTGTTGCCATTGTGCTAACAGAGCGTCTGTGTCAATGTACCGTACGTGTGGCCTCTTTGGGGGAATTTCATTCTCCCAACCCGATTCTGTGTAGTCTGTAACATCTGTTTGTTTTATCTTCACCTTGTCTTTTGACCTTTCTTCTTGACTGTTTTTCTTGTTGCATACGCCCTCTTCGTCCTGTAACCTATACCCAGATACTGACCTACTCTCTTGTGCTGAACATGCTTGTTGTACCATTTGTTTTTCTAACCTGTTAGCACATGTGTGAGTCAAGTATGGCATAAAAAATTGTTTCACCATTGCTGTGCTGTCGTTGAACTGTGGACAATCCACTCTAAAGTTTTCCACACCAAAGACTACTTTCTCCTTTTCGTACTCTGTTAGGTCTGGCCTAAAATTTAATGTATCCCATGTCAGTTCTTGCTGTGTCAACTGTCTTAGCTCTTCGCGAATATCAACTGGTCCATGCCTATCGTCCATGATTGTGTCGTTACCGTCGGGACACATTCCCTGTACGGTCCCTGTACTGGGGTCCCTTGTTTGTCCTTGAATTCTTCTGTATTCTTCGCCTGTATGGTAAATGTCTGTTCCTATGTCTGATGGGTCATCATCTACTTTAATTTTAATGTCTTCTGTCGGGAATGTCCATGCCGCATCGCAATCTGCTATTTCTAAGTTCTCTTTTTCCCATTTGTTTATGTCCTGGGGTGTGCACTCTTTGACCTCTGGGATATTGCCCAATATTAGCTCCGTTGTGGGATGTGGTAACACTGCCGCTTTTTTCCGCCCTTTGTAGTAAGGACAGTCAATGTCTGTCCAAGCTACTCTATACTGCTCTAACGCCCCGCCAAATGTTCTGCACGTCACTCTGTCGTCTGTATAGTCTTCGTCTCTTACCATCTTCCTGTCTACCCCCACAATTGTTGTCCCTGTGTCTCTAACCATTTTCACTGCAAAACCATTCACTAATGCTCGTCGAACGTCCAGATTTCCGTTTGTTATGTATGCAGAGTTGGCTTCCTGCATATACACTTTGTTGTCAGTCATGTCGCCCTGACAGTCATACATGTGTGTTGCATTTGTGTCTTGTTCATCCTCGTCGCTGCTGGACATGGCGTATGCCATGTTGGTGTCTTCATTCAGTTTTCTCAGACTACACGTCCTTGCCAAGTGGCCATAGCTTCTACATAACCAGCATTTCAGACTGTCTCTATAGTCTGCATACCTATTGCTTCTTCTGACCGACATATTCTTGAGGTATGACTTATACTCAGGATTTCGGTCGCACATTTCCAACGACCCATGTTGGCGATCACAATATTTACATTCTCTTACTGGGCCAGTTCGAACTACGTCCGCTTGTCTCGGTGGGATTTGTGTATATCTATTCATTGGTTGATATTTACTTCTGGGTCCGTATGATTGCCTTCGATCAGAGAACCTGGCAGCTGCTCCTACTATAAGTTCTGGCTGTGCCCCCTCTGCAAAAATCTCCCTATGGGCATTATAATACGCCTCACCCTTGGACTCCATTTCAGTTATTGTGGCGCATTTATTTTCAAGCAGGAACGTTGCCATGGAGTCTGGCACAGCTGAAATAATTTTATCTCTCAGCATCAGGTCTCTGTGCTTTTCGGGGTCGTTGCCTACTCTAGCTGCCTTCAGCCATTTGTCATATAGAGATTGAGTTTCGGCCATGAAATCCATGAAGGTTTGGTTCGACTTTGGAGTCAGTACTCTAAATGCGGTTCTCAGACCCGCCTCATCTAAACTAAAATGTGCCAAGACTCTTTCCTTGACATAGTTGTAATCAGTTCGCCGATGCTCCGGGATGACCTCTACCACCTTCAATGGCTCCAAGGCCAAATGCTTATGAAAGAGGATCGCCCACTCTTCAACTGGCACCTTGTAGTGGTTCATCAACACTTCGAAGTTGGTAACCCATGCAGAGATGGAATCCCCTTGTGCAAAGTTCCTGATGATACCTTGATATCTTCGAATGGGGTCCAATGCTTTGGCTGCCAACTTAGTTTTTTCAACTTCAGTTTCTTTCTCCAGTTCTAGCATCTTTACTTTAATACTCCCCTCCACATCTTTGTCTTTCAATGTTAATTGTACTGCCAGTTTCTCTTTTTCGAAAGCTAGTGCTGCCTCTTGTGCTGCTAATTTCTGTAGCTCAAGTTCTTTGGCGTCTTTAGCTGCCGCTTCTTGTGCTGCTAATTTCTTTTCTTCGAGTTCTGCTTGTGCTGCTAATTTCTGCCTTTCAAATTCTCTGACTGCTGCTCTATCTTCCCGTTCTTGCTTCTGATGTTCAGTCACTTTATTCTCCGCCCACGTCATAAGCTCTTTTCCTGTGAAACCACACTTCTCACCTAGAGCTATGAAGTCTGCCAAGGTAGACATGATTATCTGTTATCTATTAGTCCGATTATATATATATCACTATCAGTACACGCAGTAAGTGTTGTCGCTGATCTTGTTTTGGTAACCTGTAACAGAAAAAGATTAACTAACCACCATCATCCCTGTGGAAGCACAATCTAATTCATCAGGCTGATTGCACAATACCATACAAAGGTGTCTAATAGCTCTCTGTAATTGAGCAGTACACATAGAAAATTAATTGGAATTAACTTGCCCTGTATATATCCAGCGATGTTTCCAGTGGCTTGATCCTGATGCTCGGTTCACTTCCGCTTGCTTCCGGGCTTGATCCAAATCAGCGTGGCCGTCCCCGTTTCACTCACAGGTCGACAAGGATAAACTTGGTCGTCAGGTGCAGCTCCACATCAATGGTGTAGATACCTCATAGTGTACTACTAACTGTCATGGAACACATTTCTGGAACAGATACTAGTTTTGACATAATTAGTCTATGCCAGCATTCTAATGCATGCAGCCCCCTGAATACGGCTTCACACTGTAATTCTTGTGGCAAGATGCCATAATGTTTCTGTATTTCTATTTTCCGGGATTTCCTAATATTAAAGTGTTGTCGCTCATGCACAACGCCAAGTTAATCAGAAATTATAACGTTGAGTATCGACGTATGTTCTGTTGTTTGTATTGCTGCTACTCATCTTCTTAGCTTTAGCAGAATTGGCGCTGACTGCTCCATTGTACTTTGCACCATGAATGCTAACTTCACTGATGATACCTCACTTTGAAACCATCACCTGAATCAAGTTGCCCCATATTCTTACTTATGCTCTTCAATGTTTAATACAACCGATTACTTTCCTGAGCTGTTGAACCTCGCTTACTGCGGGTTACTTTCTTGTACATAAGCTCAAGCGTCCTATGTTCCACACCTAGCCATGGTTTTCTGTTATCTATAATCCATGCGCTTGTGCTATTATCTTGTTGGTGTACATAGCCTTAACTGTTTGTGGTTAATTGAAAAATCTGTAGCTGACAATACATACATACTTGTTCACTACCATAATAACCATTGCCTCAATTTTGCCGAGTTCTTTCGAAGGACGAATGCCCCCACGTTGCCAACGAGCCCTTTCTGACGTAACTAGGGGTATTGAGATGCGGCTACGTTGACACTCTTTATGAATTACACACTGATACACCGTGAACACAACTCGTCACCACCGAGTGATAGAATGGCATCATGTATTGTTTCTATGCGACACAATCACTGGGATATTCAAAGTTACATGTACACTCACGACATTTGTTTACACACTGATTGTAGTACGTCCTGCTATCCAGGCTATCTAATCAACTACAATGATCTACACACACACTCTTCTACCCTACTTACAGTCCTGTTACACATGGTCGCATGGCGCCTACATTCACAGGCCGGCAACCTCTGCCCACGGCACACGACTCGACTCCGTGCTGTAACATGTCCACCCGCCTGGTCGCGGCAACACTATTCTCATCAATCGGTCCACGCTTGAAATATCTAGCGTACACTCATTTACTGGCCGTCGACGATTCTCGGCGTTTCATCGCCACAAGGAATATTCAGTTCTCAGCCGACACACTTCTCTGCTTTCGTGATCTGTCTGTCATGGCTTCCCAACCCCGACTGACTCCCTTTGTCCGTTCGCCCTGCTCGACCCTCCTAATCACGTGGCCTCCTCCTCGCAATTCTATTGGCCACTATCTTTAGCCCGTTACCGGTGTCTTTTCCCTTATCACTCTCCGTACTTATTTATCACTATTACTGTTTCACCAATCTATGTTGCTGTTAACCAGGTCTTAAGTAATCTGACTCATGGCATTAGGATTATATAAAAAGGTCGACTAACAAAATTATTTTTAAACAGTTAAATGTAAAGGGGGACACAGTATTATTTTTTTTATTTTTTTGCATATCCTTTACAGGACATTGCTGTCAAGACCAGCATCTTTCAGCTGTATGTTGGTTTCTTGGCAAGATTACGCTCAGTAGTTTACAGTATTATTAGGATTATATAAAAAGGTCGAATAACAAAATTACAAGAAAGTGTGACGGACAAGGAGGGCAGAGTCTAGCAAGAGGTTCAATCATCATCAGCATCATGTACCATGCCGATAAGCGTGCACGGTCATGTGTCGCCATCTCACTCGATCACTGGATCACTCTATGTTTTTATCTCGACCATGCCGTGTAACCAAACTATTCTGATATTTACTTCTCTACTTTCCCCCTGTTCTTTTCCCCTCAATCTTGCCAGTTGTCACCAAGTTCTTTGGTTTACTTCATTTCATACCGTGTTCAAAACATCTTGTCTGTCTACTTCTAATGTCTCTAATCAGTTTGCGGTTGTTGTTTTCATCAATTGTTTCTTGTAGTACTTGCTCATTGGTTTTTGTGTCTGTCCATGGTATTCTTTGCATTTTAACAGGCTAAATAGAAAAGACAATCTTGTAAGATTTTTAGATGCGAACGAATGGCAACATCTTGCAAGAATTGTATGAAAATAAAACGAACGACATTTTGCAAGAAATTTAGATGCCACATAAAGACACTGGTTTGCTAGAATTACAAGGAAAACACAATAATCTTCTTTGAAAGTTAGATGCACAAAAATAACAAAGGTTTGCTAGAATTAAGTGGAAAACACGACAATCTTGAAAGAAAGTTAGATGCAAATGAACAAACTCTTACAAGGTTATATGCTCAAGGAGTATGAAATCCTGTAAGAAAATTATATAAATAAGAGGATTTCGGAATGAAAATAGTTTCGTGTTTTCGCAGATCAAGGCGTGTATAGAGTAACGAGGTTTCTAAAGAAATATTATGGAGGAAAAGGAAATGTGGTGTTAAAATTAAAAGATTAGAGAATCGATCTAAACATGACATTAATGCAAGACAAAAAGACCCAGCGACATGCTGTCTGGTGGACATAAATTCAAAGGATTATGTTTGAATAGAAACTAGCAATAAATTACATCATATTGTCGTTGAAGGTATCGAAGGAAACAAAGTTACTGTCAACACACTTCTTAATGCAGCTCATAATTAAGATTAGGACGGCTCTTGATGCTAATATGTCCAGCGAGATGTCGGGGGAGACATGTGCATGGGGATTGACAATTTTGAAGTGCGCGGCAACCACTTTGAATACCATGCAGTCATAGCCGCGGGATCTCTTGGGATACCGAGGGTGCTTGCGGGGACTCTTGTCCCTGACTGCGGCTGAAGAAGGAAATGTGAGGGGATTTTAAAAGAGCTTAGGACAGATTAGGCTGTTGTGTGTGTGTAAGTGTGTGTGTGTGTGTGTGTGTGTGTATGTGTGTGTGTGCGCGCGCGCGGGCGGGGACGTGCATTTATGTGTGTGGTGTTATTTTTTTTTTCATGAATAGTTAGCTCACGGGTGTTTCTGTGACGATGTTGCTAAGCCGTCTGCCTCGTTGTCTGAAGGCCGTGGGCTCGTGTTTAGATTGCGTCGTTCAATCCACGCCTACAATACTTCCACGGACCACTGACTGGAGCTATGAAGGTTGCACTTTATGTGATGCCCTCGGCAGGTTGAACCTCTCACCCAAGATGCCCAAGTCGAACCTCTCGCTCTTAACCTTTGTGTGTGTGTGTGTGTGTGTGTGTGAGTGTGGGTGGGTGCGTGGGTTGGGGTGGTTGTGTGCACGTGTGTGTGTGTGCGTGTGTGTGTGCGCATGCGTATGTGCGTGTGCATGTGTGTACGTGCGCGCGTGTGTGCGTTTGTGGGTGGTGCGTGTTTGTGAGTGAGTTTGTCTGTGTGTCTACGTGTGTGTGTGTGTGTGGGTGGGTGTGTGTGTTCGCGTGCGTGCCTGCGTGCGTTCGTGTGTGTGTATAAGAGAGAGAGAGAGAGAGAGAGAGAGAGAGAGAGAGAGAGAGAGAGAGAGCTCCTGCTAATTCAAGTTGACCACATTTATTATAGAGAATGTTATTCTATGGAACTGAAGTCATTCTCATTATCACTGTCTTGTGCCAATTACATAGTTCATGAATATATTAACTTGTTCGGTCAAATGTTCTCCAATTTTGAGCTGCAATTCTTGAGGTGCCCTAGCTACTGTCACCCCTATTGTGTAGTGGGTTTTTATTTTCATATATTATATTCTTGCTATTTGACTTATTTTGTTTAACAGTTTCTGAAATTATAGGCGAGTCATCTGTATCTTATTTTACTTATTATCTTATTGTTCTCTATTTGCTTCAACTCTCCATGTGCACCCTTTTAATTGTTTTTATCAGCATTATTTTTCTTTTTAAGTATGCAGTAAAAATATAGTGTACAAGCAATACCCACAATGCTCGTCTGATGTGAATTGGTTCTATGTTTCCTATCTGTAGTTGATAAATAACATTGGTTCATGTTTAATGTAGTCATTTTAGACGACTCTCTTAATTGATCTTTCCATCCCTGTAAACAAATTAGCAGACGTTTGGAAGAACGGAGATGTGGCACCTGAGACAATGTTGCCAATATTGTGGGCTGCCAGAGTAAATAACAATGATAGCTATAAGAAAGAGACGAACGGCATACTTTGGTCATGTCATGTGAAAAGAGGCAATCTGAGAATATCGTGATAACTTGAAAAATCAGTGGGAAATGAAACAGGGGCAAACCAAGAGAAATGATGCTGGATGGACTGAGACATGGTATGGCATGGTGGAATATCATCAACAGAGTTAATCCAGGCTACCAAGGACTGAGATCTGTGGACAGACATGATCGCCTAAGCCAGCTGGCAAAGCATATGATGAGGATCTCTATAGGTCAGCCCAACAAGCGACCTTTACTTCCCAGGACATTTTCCTCGTGCCAGTTTTAGGTTGTGTCGTTCTGGGAGCCAATGTTAGGTTGTGTCGTTCTGGGAGCCAATGTTAGGTTGTGTCGATTTGGGAGCCAATGTTAGGTTGTGTCGTTCTGGGAGCCAATGTTAGGTTGTGTCGATCTGGGAGCCAATGTTAGGTTGTGTCGTTCTGGGAGCCAATGTTAGGTTGTGTCGATCTGGGAGCCAATGTTAGGTTGTGTCGTTCTGGGAGCCAATGTTAGGTTGTGTCGTTCTGGGAGCCAATGTTAGGTTGTGTCGATCTGGGAGCCAATGTTAGGTTGTGTCGTTCTGGGAGCCAATGTTAGGTTGTGTCGATCTGGGAGCCAATGTTAGGTTGTGTCGATCTGGGAGCCAATGTTAGGTTGTGTCGATCTGGGAGCCAATGTTAGGTTGTGTCGATCTGGGAGCCAAGGTTAAGTTTGGTTAGTTGCATATCTTTTACAGGACGTCGCAACCCACTCCAGCATTTTATTTTTACTGTTCGTGATGTCTTGGAAAGTTTACGTTCAGTATTTTGTCATTGCTTTTTGAACGATTGCCATGGCAAAAGTGGCCTTTAGCAAGATGAAAAAACATTCTGACCAATACAAAAATGTCAATTGAAACGAGAAAAAGAGTGTTGAGGCGATACATAGAGCTTGTTCTTTTGTATGGATGTCAAACTTGGACAATGTGCAGTCAAGCTGAAAAACATCTGATGGCTGCAGAAATGTGGTTTCTGAGGAAAATGCAAAGAATACCATGGACAGACAAACCAATGACCAAGTACTACAGGAGACAAATGAAAATCGTAAACTGATTAGAGAAATTATACGTAGACAGTCAAAATAGTTTGGACATGTTATGAGAAGAAATGGATTGGAGAACTTAATGACAACTGGCAAGATCGAAGGGAACAGACCAAGAGGAAGACCGAGAGGAAAATACCTGGATGGCTTGGCCACATGGCATGGACGAGACAGGAACACTGAGCTGATCCACGACTCTGGTGATCGAGTAAAATGGCGAGTCATGACCGCCCACGCTTTCCGGCATGGCACATGATTGATTGATTTTTGAACGACCAGCACTCATACCTTGTATGGAAACCAAAGCAAGGCGGTCAGCTACCAAATCGCCCGCAACCGTGTTTCGAACGCGGTATGGGAGATTACGAATTGCATTCGTAACGCCTTCGCCAGGGAGCTAATGTACATTTTTCTTAAAAATCCTCGCCTCTATGGCCATTGGAACATACTCCCACCTGTTGGAAAGGCAAGCCTGCTAGCACTGCGCCATCGCTTCCCTCATTTGAGAGAAGGTTTACAAAGGTAAAGACCCTTTTCAACGTTTTCATAATTATTGGGTGTCTGGTGCTAGTTTCATATTTGTACACACCAGTTGAGATTCCGTGGGAGATGGGGTCAATGTGACACCGTCAGTCTGTTCTTCCCAGAATATGACTTACTACTCGCCTTAAGCTGCACCCAATTGGAATCCTAGGTCGATGAGAATTCGAACACATTACCACCGGGTCGACGAGCAAGCCAGCTAGCCACTGCTCCACCCCGGTTTTAATGTATAATACAATGTGACAATTAATCGCGCATACGTTCTCACCCCTGAAATCCGGTGATAGTGGTTCCACAACTGCCGTATTATACTCAGCTTATCAGCTCTAGCGCATCAGTTTCACTCCCTGACCGCCCGGGCATTACCCACAGTCTGTCCTGGAAAGCAAACACATTTACTACCGTGCGTTAAAGTAGATGACAACGTGTGGCATGTTGCTGTAGAGATATGACCTTATCGTTATGTGTGTGTCCCAATGAAGGTGGCTTGTAATGGATCTCCAACAATTGACGCCCTGCGCCTTTGTTCTACATTCTGCTGTATTCTCTCCTGACCGAATGTTGATGCTATCTTTCCATTTCACGCCTTCCAACTCTTGTGTCCGCAGCTGTTCCTCCCATTTTGGTATTCAGTAGGTTGTTATATCGCTAACCATTCAATGAGAAGAGTGGGGCTTTTGAGCTCAAATGGTACGGAAAAGTACTTAGAATATTGTGGACCAAAAATAATCAAAATTATGAAATGCTACAAGATCTGAACATAGAATAAACTTGGATCTTTAACCGTATCGTGTCTCGGAAACTGAAATACTTTGGACTATTAAACGTGTCGAGGAAATTAACATCCTCATCTTCAGGTACACCATAACCATGATGTCCCATACCGACCGGCATGGGCGATCATGCTTCTCCACATCTTGTCATCTTCAACGACATGTATCAGTTGGTGTTCTGACGCCCTATTCGTGCCGTGACACAAGACTGTTAATTAAGAATGTTCAGATACACAGCATACATAAATACACTGTTCTATTGATGGTTCCGTCGCCCTGCTACTGAGTGAGTGCGTGGCGCGACACTGTGAGATGTGAGTTTCGTGTGAAGTGCTTTTGAATCTGCCCAAGTTTTTTTTTAATTTTTGGAACGTGACTGCATGTTCGGAGCGATGGCAGGTGGCTATGTCCCAGAGTTGACCAGTTTTTGCCTTATGCAGAAATGCCTGGCTGCTGGGCTTCTGGTTGACTGCCACTGCCGTCGGTGATGAACTGTATTTTCGTGGACTGTGTGGGTGAACATCTAGGAAACATTCAGATAGGAAAATGACTGCCGATTCCATCAGAGATGAATTGGGTGTTTCGTGGGGGACTGGTGTGTTGACATTCTGGCGGCGGCATTATGCACAGTGTATCTGTGCGGGCTGTTGTTTGTCGAGACTCCTGGTTTTCCACTTTTCACATTGGGCAGTGGGGAGCGTTTTGTGTGATATTCACTGGCACAGGAACGGAGCATAATGGGGACGACCCGTTGCTGTGAAGTTGGAACTGCGACTAACTAACTAACTGTTCTATCCAACCAAAATCACACCATTTATTGTTACCGACAACTTCCGGTGGTCTATGGGTCGTTTCTTTAAACACAATCTTCTTCTTGCAGTTTATGTCAGATATCATTGTCGGTCGTTTCTTTAAATACGAGGGCAAGTCAATAAGTAAGTCACACAGTTTTGTGGGATGGCAGGTAAATGTAGTTGGTGTTTTCTACAGGTGTCATTAGGTACTTCTATAGAATGCTCAATTAATGTTCTCAGCATATATACAGCATTTACTGTACCCATGCCTTCTCCGAACCCTCATTGTTCTTCTCCTATTTCGGGTTGTATTTTCTTCCTAACTCTTTGCATGATGATTCTTAGCAAAATCTTTGTATTGTGACTTATTATAGTAATTGTTCGATGTTTATTACATTCCAAGACTGCTGATTTCTTCGGGACTGCAAAAATATAGAATTATATAATTCATGAGGTATATATCCAGTATCGTTTATTGTGTTCATCAGTCTGGTGACCTGGTCTATTCCATATGCTTCTAAGGCATTGCTCATTTCTTCTGTGATGTTGTCTGGGCTTGTCAATTTTCATATAGTTAAGAGCATTTTTGAACTTCCATCTCCATTATTATTCCTAATGTCATATTGTTCTTTTCTTGTATCATCAAAAAGGTCTTTCACATAATTTGACCACGCATGTAAAATCTTATCTTTTTCTGTTATGAGTTTGCAATCTTTGGTTGTTAGGCAACCCGTTGATGTGTGTGTGTTCTTTTATTAGTGGTGTCATTAATTATTTTGCGCATTAATTTGGTATTCCGAGTGTTGTTTTGGTTTTAAATTTCTCTGCAAGTTTCCACAAGCCGTGCCTCTTTTTCCTCTTTGCACAATTTCCTAATTATCCTGTGAATCTCTCACATTTTTCATGGTTATATTTGTTATTTTTTCTTACATCAATGAGTTTTAAGATGTCTTCCGTCATCCATTTCTTACTTCTTATCATCTTAATTTTTGCGATAATCTATTTTTTCCTTCTACAGCTTGCTTGGGAGGCCCTGCTGGTAGCTACGCTACCGCCGGCATAGCTCTCAGGGTTATTGAGAAACTCAAGCTCCCCCACCACGCCAAGGTGGAAACACCATCTTGGGAGGGTTCTAACGTGTGAACCACAAATTTAAGAACCTGTTTTTGAAGAAATCCTATATGTAATAACATCACTTAAAAACAATAAGGCAACTGGGGCTGATGGAATTGCTACTGAATGTATAAAGGCAGGCGGCCATGCATTACATCTAAAGCTATTGTTGTTTGCATATCCTTTACAGGACATTGCTGTCAACATCAGCATCTTGCAGCTGATTGTTGATTTCTTGGCAAGATTACCGCTCAGTAGTTTGCCATTGCTTTCTGAGCGGCCGACTCACATACCCCGTAAGTTACCGACGCGATTCGAACCACTGCTGATTCTCACCGTCGTTACGTCACTTACGAGAGTATACGAGATTACGGAGAAAAGTCGCTAACCTCTAGGCCTGGAAGCCTAGACGAACTAATGCGAACTAATAATAAAAATCTGGAGGACAGAAGAACTACCCCATGACTGGAAAGATCATTATTGATACCTATCTTTAAGAAAGGAGACAAGTTCCAATGTGAAAATTATAGAGGGATATCAATACTGTGGTTCTCTAAAAGTACTGGATAGTTTTGGTCATAGGCCATAACTTTAGGAAGGGAAAATCCCAACTGCACCCCCACGTGGTATAGGATGGAAACACACCACGGTGTGGCAAACACAGCTCTGGGGACCGAGTATCCACCGGAATAAGTGGACAACTCTGCAGCTGAGCAGAGCAGGGCACTCACATGTCCTGACAGTCGGAAATGGCTGTCAAAGGCAGAGTTAAAAGACCACCATGTGATTGTGAATGGCAAGGGGAAACCACCACATTATATTCCCAAGATTTCATGGCGACACACATTTCAGAAATAGTGAACGACGTTAATGGCTGTCTTAGGACATCCTCGTCCGGTAGGGACAGTCATGAGCCACATGTCACATCAGACTGATGGCAAAACTAAAACTATAACTAAACTAAATAAATTTAGAATAGGAACAAGGAATGTTAGGACACTAAATGAGCTAGGAAAGTTAAACAATGTTCTAAGAGAAATGGAAAACATGAAAATGAATATACTAGGCATAAGTGAGATGAGATGGAAGGGATCTGGCAAAATTATAACCGACAAACACACAATAATTTATTCTGGAGGGGACACACATGAAAAAGGTGTAGGAATAATATTTGATGAAATAACAGCCAAATCTATGAATTGATACTGGTGTATTTCAGATAGAATTATAATGGTCAATGTCAAAGGTAAACCAATAGATATAAATATTATACAAGTATATGCACCAACAACAAGCAGTAGTGATGAAGAAATACAACACTTTTACGATGAAATAGAAATGGCAATAGCTCAAATGGGATCACAAGAAATAAAAACAATACGGGAGATTTTAATGCAAAAGTAGGAAAGGGAAAAATAGAGGATATAGTGAAGAATTACGGTTTAGGTACAAGAAATGAACGAGGAGAGAAACTAATAGAATGGGCAAATATTAATGATATGATAATTGGAAACACATGGTTTAAACACCATAAAAGACGACTATACACATGGAAAAGCCTTGATATGAAAATACGCAACCAAATTGACTACATGCTTATTAATAAAAGATTTAGAAATGCATTAATTAAAGACAATGCCTGGTGCTGACGGTAATAGTGATCATGTACCACTATGTGGACAAATAAAAGTAAGATTAAAGAGAGGGAAAAACATGGTTAAGAACATGAGACTTAATAAAGAGGTTCTGAAAGTAGATAAAGAAATTCAAGAACAATACAGAGTGACTGTGAAAAATAGGTACAATGCAATAGCTAAAATACAGAGTATAAATGAACAATGGGAAATGTTAAGGGACTCCATTCATCAAACTAGCAAAGAAATATTACCGGAGAGAAGCCAAATAGCTAAGAAAAAATTGATGAATAAAGAAATCTTAATGTTGATGGACAAAAGAAAACAGAGTAAAAATTACAAACAAGAATACGCTAAGATAAATACAGAAATAAAAGATAAATGTGTGAAGGCTAAAGAAAGTTGGTTAAATGAATAGTGCAAAAAAAATTGAATTAAATTCCATTAAAGATACAAATGATATGCACAGACAAATCAGTGAGCTCACGGGAAGAAAAATAAGAATAAATACAGGGTGCTTGAAATCAAAAACAGGAAAGATATTATTGGAGGAAGGTGTTATTATGAACAGGTCGAATGAGTATATAAGAGAATTATATAATGGAGAAATGGAAGAATTAACAGAAGAAAGTAATTTAGAAGGCCCACCTATTCTAAAAGAAGACGTCGCTGACGCTATAAAACATATGAAGAAAGGAAAAACAGCTGGGCCAGATCACAATAGAAGAATTAGAAGTATTGGGAGAATTTGGAGTAGATATATTAACAAAAGTGTTGAATGATATTTACAGCAGTGAATATTTACCCAGTGATATGCTGAAATCTGTATTTATAGCTATACCTAAAAGACTAGGAGCAATTGAATGTGAAGATTTTCATACAATTAATCTCATAAACCACATCACTAAGCTTCTACTCATAATCATAATGAGAAGAACCAGAAAGAAAACAAAAATGGAAATTAGTGAAGAACAGTATGGATTTGTGGAGGGAAAGGGCACAAACAATGCAATATATACATTAAGGACACTAATAGAAAGGTCAATAAACAGAAAGACATATATTTGTGCTTCATAGATTATACTAAGGCATTTGATAAAGTAAAATATGATGAGCTGATTAAATCCAACATTGATGGGAAAGATTTAAGAATAATAAAGAATATATACTGGAACCAAGTAGCAGCAATTAAAATGGGAAATAAAGAGGGTAGTTACGAACAGATAAAGCTAGGAGTACGACAGGGGTGTGTCTTGTCACTCGATCTCTTCTCCCTAAATAGCGAAGTATTAATGAGAGAGATCAGAGAGAAGCCAGGAATACTCATCGGAGGATATAATATAAATAATATACGCTATGCAGGTGACACAGTATTGGTGGCGGATAATCCGACAGATCTACAGCAATTATTGGACATTGTAGTATCAGAGAGTGCACAGAATTGAATATCAAGGAAACAGTAACAATGGTGATATCAAAGAAAATGGGGACACAAATGTGACATAGAAATAGAAGGGGAAATTCTCAACCAAGTGGATAATTTTAAATACCTACGGGCATTTATAACATCGGATGGAAGATGTACAACAGAGATTAAGAGCAGAATAGGACAAGCAAAAGCCGCATTTCAGAAAATGAAGAGTATCTTATGCAATAAGTCGCTATCACTGAATGTAAGAGAGTGCTGAAATGCTATATAGAACCAGTTTTGCTGTATGGCAGCGAATCTTGGAATGTAAATGAACAAATTAGGAAGAACTTGGAAGAAACAGAGATGTGGTTTTTCAGACGTATGTTGCGAATTCCTTGGACTGCCAGAGTAACTAACAACGATTGCCTGAAAGAGGCTAATGAAACTAGAACACTATATACAACAATAAGAAAGAGACAAACAGCTTTCTTTGGTCATGTCATGAGAAGAGAGGCACTGTAGAACATCGTGACAACTGGAAAGATCGAAGGGAAGAGAGGCAGAGGCAGACCAAGAGAAATGATGCTGGAGGGATTGAGACGGTGGCATGGAGGAATATCATCAGCAGAGTTGATCCAGAAAACCAAATCTGTGGAGAGCCATGAACGCCAACGCCAGCAGGCACGGCACGTGATGATGATCACTATTGTCCACAAGCTATAAGATACTATCCACGGTATTACTAAATAGATTAAAACCATATTCAGAAGACATATTAGGTGACTACTAGGCAGGTATTAGACAAAACAAGATCAATAATAGATCAGATATTTATCTTACGACAAAAAGCCGAGAAAATTTGGGAATATAAAAGAAATCTCCATAACATTTTTTGTGGATTTTAAAAAGGCTTATGATAGTGTCCATAGGAATAGTCTATGGAATGCTATGCAGGAATTTGGAATACCAAGGAAGTTAATCAACATGACCAGACTATGCATGGAAGATACTTATAATATAGTAACATATAAAGGCAGGAAATCAGACCCTTTCCAAATAACATCTGGCTTGAAACAGGGTGATGCACTATCGCCGCTCCTTTTCAATCTGGCTCTAGAGAAAGTTGTAAGGAATGTAAAGGAGGAATGTGCTATTGGAGGAACATCCAGACTGCTTGGTTATGCAGATGATATAGATATTATAGGGGAAAATGAACAAAAGACATCGGAAATATTGACTCACTTAAAGGAAAAAGCTCAACAAATGGGGCTGGTTATCAACCAAGATAAAACAGAATATATGGTAATTTCAAGAGAAGGAACGGCTAAAAACTCTGGCCACATACAAATAGATAATATGACCATTAAAAGAACGGAAACATACAAATACCTGGGTACAATCTTCAACTGCTCCAACATAATAAGGGAAGAAATACAAACTAGAATCAACTCTGGAAATAAGATATACTATGCACTACAACATCTACTAAAATCAAATGCGCTATCTCGTAACACCAAGATCACAATATACAAAACACTGATCAGACCAGTTGTGCTGTATGGCTCTGAAACCTGGAGTACAACTAAAGGAGACGAAGCCTTGTTACAAACCTTTGCGAACAAAGTCTTAAGACGCATCTTTGGGCCAATTAGGGATACACAAAGTGGAGAGTGGAAAAGAAGAAGCAACAAAGACATTTATGATCGGTTTAAGTCCCCGCTAATCGCTGGTATCATGAAGGCTAATAGACTGCAATGGCTGGGGCATATAGAAAGAATGGAAGATAATAGGGAAACAAAACTCGCTTACACTCAAGAAATAAATGACCGTAGACCCCGCGGTAGGCCAAGAAGACGGTGGAGAGATAATATACATACAGACCTACAAGCACTTGGAATCAGCGACTGGCAAGAGAAGGTCAACCAGAGAGACGAATGGAGACGGATTGTATCTGCAGCAAAGCAACTCAATGGCTCGGAATGCTGAAGAAGAAGAAGAGGTTAGAACCGCTTCCTGTGGGAAAGTGTTACTTGGAGCTTCACAAATTAGTAATTCAACAAAGTATTCTTTCCATGTGTGTGTGTGTGTGTGTGTGTGTGTGTGTGTGCGCGTGCGTGCGTGCGTTCGTGCATGCGTGCGTGCGTGTGTGCGTGTGTGTGTGTGTGTGTGTGTGTGTGTCCATTCATTCATGCATTCATTCAGTAGCATGTCCTTTACAGAACCTAGCTCCGATAACAACCTTCCGGAAAAACTCTCGATCATAAGCAAGATGTCCCGCGTCTGATACATCCATCTGGAGATCATCCGCCACATCCTGCACCCATCTTCTCTTTGGCCTGCCTCTTCCTCTGTTCCCAGGCATTTACCCTTCCATTATTGTTCTCTCCAAACTTTCGTGACGTTTCAAGTGACCAAAATATTTCAATTTTCTTTGTTTTATCGTTTTTAATAGCCAACCTTCTTCAATATTCAGCTCTCGAAGTATTGATGCATTTGTTCTTTTCTTTACCCAAGATATTCTTAGAACTCGTCTATAACATTTATATTCAAAGGCATTTATGCGCTGTTCAGCTTGTTTAGTAAGCAAGAATTTATATATATATACGTAACATTATGAATACAAGACACGTGTAAGACCAGAAACGTGTAAGGAAGTTCTATGAAGCGAGACAGATGTTCTTTTAAGAAATAATGTTGCATAAGTCTTAGATAGAGAGAGGTCATCAGATTTTTTATCACGTTTTCGGAAAGAAATAATTGGCAGATATTATAATAATCTATCAGAACGGTGTAAAAAATATAGAAGGAGACAACAGAAGAGACAGAGAAGAATCTTAACAGACTCACAGCCTGGCATAGAAAACTATCAGCGCATTTATTATCACATTCTGCTGAGGATCGTTAGATGTGGAGAAGCATAATCGCCCATTCCAGTTGGCAAAGTACCTGTTGATGATGACGATGATAATAATTATGCTGGCAACATTTTAAACAATCCATCCATCCATCATGTGCCATGCCGATAAGCTTGGATGATAAGCGTCATGTTTTGCCATCTCACTCGATCACCAGAGTCGTGGATCAGCTCCGTGTTTCTGTCTCGACCATGCCATCTGGCCAAGCCATCCGGGTATTTAATTCTTGGTCTTCCCTTTGGTCTCCTCCTTTCGATCTTGCCAGTTGTCACCAAGTTCTCCAATTCATTTCTTCTCATAACATGCCTAAAAAATTTTGACTGTCTACGTCTAATGTCTCTTAATCAGATTACGATCTTCATTTGTTTCTTGAAGGACTTGTTCCTTGGGTTTTCTGTCTATCCATGGTATTCTTTGCATTTTCCTCAGAAACCACATTTCTACAGCCATCAGATGTTTTTCAGCTTGACTGCTCATTGTCTAAGCTTCACATCCATACAAAAGTACCAGTTCTATGTAGCACCTCAACACTCTTTTTCTTGTTTCAATTGCTATCTTTTTATTGGTCATTTTCATCTTGCAAAAGGCTACCTTCGCCATGGCAATTCTTGTTCTAATCTCTTCAAGGCATCTCCCATCAGATGTTATGACTGTTCCGAGATAGCTGTATCGATTCACTTGTTTAAGAATATGCCCATTTACTTGTATATTACATTGTGGTATTTTTTCCTTCCTAATGACGACCATTATCTGTCTCTTCTTACAATTCAATTTGAACCCTAGTTGTTCACTGTGTGCAATAACCGCATCTACTAAATTTTGCAGGTCCTGTTCATTGTCTGCAATCAAGACTGTATCATCTGCATATCTAATGTTATTGATGTATCGTCCCCCAATGTTGATTCCTACCATATCTTCAATATTTCTGAAAACACTGTACAGGGAAAAAAGATCTGGAGACACTAACACATCCCTGTCTCACACCTCTCTTAATAGGCTGATATTGACCTACTTCATTATCAATCTTTATGGCAGCTTGTTGTTTCGAATATATGTTTTTATACCAGACTGTCCTTTCAATTTGTAGATCTGCAAGCATCTTCATCATGTTGACATCTCTTACCTTATCGAAAGCCTTCGTGTAGTCAATTAAGCAGAGTTGTAGATCTTTGTTTACTTCGATAGGATGTTCAATTACTGTTCTCAATATGTACACAGCATTTACTGTATGCCTTGTGACGACGGTGAGAATCAGCAATGGTTCGAATCGCGTCGGTAACTTACGGGGTATGTGAGCCGGCCGCTCAGAAAGCAATGGCAAACTACTGAGCGTAATCTTGCCAAGAAATCAACAATCAGCTGAAAAGATGCTGATGTTGACAGCAATGTCCTGTAAAGGATATGCAAACATTTTCTTTTTTTTTTTTGCCTTCTACAAACCCACATTGTTCCTCTCCTTTTTCAGACTGTATTTTTTTCCCTAACTCTTTGCATGCTAATTCTTAGCAAAATCCAAAAAATACACACTGCTTATTAAAAAGCATAGGAGGTGGAAATTTGAACTAGAGGTAGAAATATTAATAGTAAGATAACACTAAGTGATTTACAAATAGCTGAGTATCGCTTGTCTGTCAGTCAGTCAATCAAACAGACAGCTATCATTCGGACATCAACAAACAAAAACAGACAGCCATACAGACAAGAGAATGTTATGGTTGTGTAATCTCACACATGAGACTATAACATTGACACAGACACCATGGTTGTTTCTATAGCATACTGCCCTTTTCTGGAATGACCTATAATCGAAGGCCAGCAGTACACATGGATGCTAATTCAGTTTATGGAAACTTTCACATGTATTGCATAATGTGTTACCTTTGTATTACTATTACAGTCAGACTAACAGGCAGACAGACAGAAAGACAGTTAGTCAGTCAGTTTAACCGGCAGCCAGTCAGACAGACAAACAAACAGTCAGACTGACAGATTATAATACGCACTGGAACCTGTTATGTTTCTGACAAGGTTGACAGGAGGATGGCCAGGAATCCACGTTGCACTGTGTTTCGCACATACTCATTTATTTACTGCTACTGGCCAAGCATAGTAAACACTTTTAGCCCATGTTCTCTCATACCCAATTTTTTTTTCTCGTCTTCTTCTTCTTCTTCTTCTTCTTCTTCTTCTTCTTCTTCTTCTTCTTCTTCTTCTTCTTCTTCTTCTTCTTCTTCTCCTCCTTCTTTCAGTCAATCAGACAGACACACAACTAGACAGGCAGACCGACTGACAGACAGTTTGTCAGACAGAAAATAACACATATATTCGCAGAGTCAAACCGAGAAAATGTGTTAGATCCATTACTGTCAGCCTTCAGTGCGGAGTCGACACTTGATTGATTGAGATCTTTATTCAATCGCTAAATTATCCAAACAGGTCGTGTCATACTCAGCAGAAACTTAGACAAGCGTGACCATCTATAATTGTATATCCGGCTAGACAGACATCCCGGTTCTCTGAAACACAACATCTCTTTGTCTCTCCTTCCGCGCACAGCTATGGCTTTCTTATTATTGGTCAACAATGAACCGCAGACATTTAATCTGCCGGGCTTGTCCACGTGAATGGTTTTCTTGTCAGAAACTAATGGGGTTTAAATAAATTGTTTAAAAGGCAAGAGAACGAGTTCATTGCACCGGGTTTCATCCGGTATGGCTCGGTCTCTTTCAGCAAGGCGTCCTGCTTAAATCGTCGCACAAAGCACGAACTCCGTAACCCTGGCAACGACCTTTAAGAGTCTGAGAAAACTGCACTCGTGAACCGAACGACGTAACCCGGAATCGAATCCACGACCTTCGGAGAGCGTGGCAGGCGGCATATCCACTTCACCATGGAGACTCCCTAAACAAAATGGCAGTGAAGTGCAAGGCCTTCACTTATATTCGGTCACGAAACATGAGGTGAAATGACCAGTTTCCTTCCCCGTCACCTTTCCCGCCAAGACAATCCCCAGAAAATACTGAAAATTGTCTGGTAACTATTTTTATGAGGCTGAGTCGTCCCTGGTACCATAATGGTCATCATCAAGTGCCGTGCCGGCTGGCGTAGGCGTTCATGGCTCTCCATAGATGTCGTCTTTGGTTTTCTGGATCAACTCTGCTGCTGATATTCCTCCATGCCACCGTAATCGTGGCAAAATATAATCCTGTCTCCTTTGGGGATTGAACCCGTACCACTGTCTTTTCAGGAAAGCGCACCAACCCGAGAATAAAGTGAATTATAAACGACACGTGTGCATGTCGGATACCAGTGTTACATTCAAGGTAGATGTCCAAATATTATTTTTTTAAATGCATACACGTGAATTATCACTATCATCGTTATCATTAGCTAACTGGATCCATCCAGTTCTTGTGGGGGTCTCCCATTCATAAATGTGTGTCTTTAGTATGTGAGCTGTTTGCGTTAGCTGTTAGCTTGCAGCCTGGTTTGAGGCATTCTACTCACCGCCGGCTGTCCACATAGCTCGTCTTGACTGGATTCATGACATTGGTATGATGACCAGATAGATTTAGAGTCTAGTAAAACGTAACCAGTTATCTACGCAAGTCTTGGATAAAACCTTTTGAAGGGTACGACAGAAAAAAAAAAGATGGTTGTTTCTTAAACACCGCATAATCTTCTTTAACGATGTGTTTCATACCCCGTACAATTCACGTTCTTACACTGGCATTCCATACTTTCCTACTTTATAAAATAACTCCAATACAATTACAAAACAAACGTGTTAGGCGGCGACCTTGTTCGCCTTGGCCCCTTATTAAGTTCTCTATGTGCGATCATTCTCTCTTCTCATCTTCAAACCCGAATAATCCTTGTCCTTCTGAGTGTTGCGTGGGTCTATCTCGTGCCCCACCTGGACCCACGCTTCCATTATAAGTTCATTCTCCGTTCAGGGCTAGCATGGCCCAAATGTGGTTGTCATTCCCCGGCCAATTGGCGACTGTGTAGGTGTAGAGGGATATAACTTGAATGACAATACCATAGACCCCAACAACGTGGATCCTGTCATTCCTCGGTCATGAGGCGATTGAGTAGGAATAGAGGGAAATAACTTGAATGACAATATCGTAGACAACAACAATGTATCTCCTTGACGCAGTAGTCTGGCCGCGGCTAAGACAAATGGACCCAGACAAACTCACGACAGCAGCCAGTATAGTTTATTCCCGAAGGACACGCCAAACACACCCCCACAGCCAACTGATTGACGCACTCTAGTCCAGCGTTATTACATTCTTATCCACTGTCTACTGTGGACAGAGTGCTTGGTGGCCTTACCTCACAATATGTACAGTCAACCACAGTCTCTCTCTCTCTCTCTCTCTATCTCTCTCTCTCTCTCTATCTATCTATCTATCTATCTATCTATCTATCTATCTATCTTCCTCTCTCTCTCTTCATCTCTATCTATCTATCTATCTATATATCTATCTATCTATCTATCTATCTTCCTCTCTCTCTATCTCTCTCTCTTTCTCTCCCCCCCCCCTCTCTCACTCTCTCTCTCTCTCTCTCTCTCTCTCTCTCTCTCTCTCTCTCTCTCTCTCTCTCTCTCTCTGACGGGAAAAGAAAAATTACTTTAAGAACTTAGTAATGGATAAAACAAATAGTAAGGATATATGGAAGGCAATTAACACCTTGACAAACAAGTATAGCTTCCGAAATTCTTTACCATCAAATCATATTACATGCGACCAATTCAGTAATTTTTTTCAAACTGACATAGACCAGTTGAAGGCTTCAATACCTAATTCTCCTTGCAACTTATCTTTACTGTCATCATTTTGCGAGAATAGATGCTACCGCGATATTCTTTCCGACATACCGCTAATGACAATCACTGAAGTATTCACTTACCTCAGTAACCTAAAAAACACAACCTCATCTGGGTTAGATGGAATCAGCAACCGGATTCTCCGTTGTGCTGCGCCAGTGATCTGTATATCACTAACCTATGTATATAATCAGTGGCTCACCAAAGGCCACTTTCGATCAGCTCTCAAAATCGCTAAAGTGTACCCTCTTCTTAAATCTGGTTCATTGGACAATGGTCTCCCGAACAATTACAGACCCATTTCCTTACTATCATCACTATCTAAGCCACTAGAAAAACACATCCATAAAGTAACATTACAGTATTTAGTTCGCAACAAGCTTATTGTTGACAGCCAATCAGGATTTCGACCAAAATATTCTTGCCATACGGTCCTAACAAACATGATAGAAAATTGGCACCAGAATATAAACAACAACAGTCTATGTGGAACTGTGTTTATTGATTTAAAGAAAGCATTTGATATGATAGACCATGTTATTTTAATTAAAAAACTTGAGACAATGGAAATTGGCCCTAATGTAGTCACTCTAATATCATCTTTTCTATCAAACAGAAAGCAAGTAGTATCACATAATAAATGTCTGTCTCGAACCACTACCTTCAATATTGGAGTACCGCAAGGCTCTATTCTTGGCCCTCTATTATTTGCCATATATATTAACGATCTACCTTTGCATCTTTCGTCGTTCTGCAATCTATTTGCAGACGACTGTACAGTGTACACAAATGCTGAAATTGTATTTTATTGGAGTCGTCTTTACAACAAGAATTAAATAATGTAGTTAGGTGGAGCTATTCAAACCGTATGCAAATTAACATCACTAAAACAAAATCAATGTTACTAACAACCAGACAAAGAATTCAAACTCTAAGCTCACACACATCACTTCAACTTCACATCGATAACGTGCCAGTAGAAAGTGTAATTGAGCACAGAACATTAGGCATAATCATTGATAGAAACCTAACCTTTAATTCCCACGTTCAAGCGCTTATTAAACAAACAGCGAAAAAAGTCTAACAACTCGCCAAAATTAAAAACTTCCTTGATGAGGACACAAGGAAACTATTCTATACTTCTCATATACAGACACACTTTGACTACTGCTCTACAATCTGGGACGGTTGTTCAAATTCAAACACCAAGCGACTTTACTCACTCCAGAAACGGGCCATGAGTCTAATTTATAGCAAACATTTATCTGACAATCCTAGCCTGTATAAACGCCTTCAGTTACTACCACTCCGCAAACGCCTGCTTTTCAATAAAGCTAAACTAATTCACAAAATCCTGCATCGGAATGCCCCAAATTACCTTTGGCCATTGTTTAAATATAATGCTAGACATAGTAAACGTTTAAATATATTACACATTCCGAAGCCTAGGATTGACTTATACAAAACAAGCTTAACGTACTCTGCAGCTCAGCTGTTACAACAATCTTCCACAAGAAATCAAAGACATTACCAATCCCTATTCATATAATCGCAAATTACTCGAACACTATCTCAGTACGGATTATCTTCCCCCTTAATAATAGAGATAATAATAATAATAACATAACCCTAGTATAACAGCCAATCCCCTTTTGGTTGGCCAATATATTCCACATGGCTAATAACAAGTGTCAGACCATTATCTAATTTTACTGTGTCGGGAAGTTTTGATGTTCGCATATTGCCCATGCCTTTATAATGCATATCTTTTATAGTGTTACTGTTCTCTGTTAGCCTTGAATGATGTGTGAATGAAATAATGTATGAAAGAGAGTGATAGAAGGGCAGAATGTTAGACGGGCCTGCGTGCCCAATTCTTAACCCTTTGAAAATAAAGTTCGTTCGTTCGTTCGTTCTCTATCTATCTATCTATCGCTATCTATCTGTGTGTGTCACTACCTAGTGCAGTACACAATGCTGGCAAACAATAAATGTCAGGTACTGTTGACGACATATTTCACTTGAAAAACTTTGTCACCAAACAACAATACAACACAACAATATATAAACCACACAAATAACACTACTGTATAGTGACTACATTAAATAACACTACAGTGACTACATTACATAACATTACAACGACTACATTACATAACACTACAGTGAAATACATTACATAACATTACAATGACTACATTACATAACACTACAGTGACTACATTAAATAACACTACAGTGACTACATTAAATACCACTACAGTGACTACATTATATAACACTACAGTGACTACATTAAATAACACTACAGTGACTACATTATATAACACTACAGTGACTCCATTAAATAACACTACAGTGACTACATTATATAACACTACAGTGACTACATTAAATAACACTACAGTGACTACATTATATAACACTACAGTGACTACATTAAATAACACTACAGTGACTACATTATATAACACTACAGTGACTACATTAAATAACACTACAGTGACTACATTATATAACACTACAGTGACTCCATTAAATAACACTACAGTGACTACATTATATAACACTACAGTGACTACATTAAATAACACTACAGTGACTACATTATATAACACTACAGTGACTCCATTAAATAACACTACAATGACTACATTACATAACACTACAATGACTACATTACATAACACTACAATGACTACTTTAAATCACACTACAGTGACTACATTAAATAACACTACAGTGACTACATTAAATAACACTACATTGACTACATTACATAACACTACAGTGATTACATTACATAACACTACAGTAACTACATTAAATAACACTACAGTGACTACATTAAATAACACTACATTGACTACATTACATAACACTACAGTGATTACATTACATAACACTACAGTAACTACATTAAATAACACTACATTGACTACATTAAATAACACTACAGTGACTACATTACATAACACTACAGTGACTACATTACATAACACTACAGTGGCTACATTAAATAACACACTGGTGACTACAGTTACGTAGTATCCTGCTAGGATCTGTAATGTGAAAAGACCATCATATTGTATGCGCCTGAATGCTGAGAAGAATAGGGGCCAGTCTTTCCTCTCTTTGTGGACGAGGAGATGTGAACCTTAGTATGGTCACTGTGCCATATCCGTGGTTGCATTTTCTTCTTGTTGTTTGCTGATGAAGTAGCTTGTCTCCACGATGTCCTCTTTTGTTTCGGTGGTTTTTATTGTGTAAAGATGTCCTACACTTCGCGATGTTTATATTGTTTACATTTCCACAGCTTTATGGAAGTTGTGACCCATTTAAATTATATTGCCCATTTGGTTTACATTGTATTTCTTTAATAAACATGTCTTGGTCACGTCTTAGATATGACAAAGCTATCGTATGACAGTAGACGGTACTACATGCTTTCATTTAGCGCGGAATGTTGGGCTGAGCTCACCAAGCCCGACACCTTACATTGATCCAACGGTTTCGGGCGGAGGAGCTCAACTAGGAGAGTGCAAACCTTGTCCTGGTGCGAGGAAATGCAATCTTAAGATTAAATGTCATGGGAGGGTAGACCAGGCCTTAGGCGGACAGACAGATCATTGCTTTGCTGATCCGGCAGCTTCTGCAGCTTGTCTTGTTCCAGATGTATTGTTATTACCCTTCCTCTGGAGTAAACTAAGCAGGCCGAGAGCTGTATAATACTGCATGGGCAACACATAGTCTCCACAGTTCAGCCTAGGCTTTGTGACATGGAGATGTATAACATTCGCTACCGCCATGGGTTGTAGTTGTTATGCCTTGTTTTAAGCACAATGTAACAAACTATCGTCTGTTAAAATGGCAAGGTGCCAATATTAATACGAAGACTCACTACCATATGGCAGAACAGGTTCTATATAACATATGGAAATGTAAAATTATATAAAAGCCTACTGAAAATCATGTCCGATGGAAATGTGTTTAACAGGAAGACAACAGTTTATATGAAAGTAAAACATAATGGAATGAAAATAGACTCTACCACCTTAACAAGGGACAGAGTGTGCTGAAGATCTGCTGTAGCCGAGGTTCCGTGTGAAGATGGCGGCTTATTTCTTCTTCTTTCACCTTTGCTTGTCAACCTGACTATATTTTAAGAAAGCAGCAGTCTACTTCAGCTTGTTGACATCACGGGTAAAGTAATATATTTAAAGTAATTTGCTCTATTCTGCATATGTTGTGCACTCTTGCGCAAACGTTCAGCCGTCATTTTACCAATTTGATTTTGAATTAAAATCAACCATGCTCTCCTACCTTTAGTTTATTGACTAAGTGTGTGATTTTTTTTTTTTTTTTGCTATCTAGCTTTGAAATCAAGCTTAGTCCATACACACTACTAATAGCAGTGCTGGACTGAATTTTGCGTGTGGACGAGCTTTCCCTATTAATAGTATCCTTTGACATCGGGCGAATTCATTCCGGCTTCATCGGTAATTGTAAATTACGTCCTCAAGTCAAGGACGATAGGTCAACATTTTAGTCCAACTATCCGGTGTAGGGACTGAACCCCTTACCTCGGCATCATCACACCGGATGTTTAAGAACAGGCGTTCTTATCCATTTGGTCATGCAGACCTACATAAGTAGTATTTCAACCTGTTATGTCCATTGCGGAGTTCGAAGATTGGTACTTGTTAACTTCAGTCGAGTTGGTGCATCATTTTGGTCTCCAAATTCTCTGATCCCCACTTTGTTCTATAAGATGTCCCTATAAACCTGTTGGCATTATCAATGGTTATAACTATATCAGCCTGGGTTAGTCTTCCACCTTTTTTTGATGTGTCAGCCTATTTATTTCCAGGTTGGTTGACTTGTGGCAAGATTAATGTTTTCAACCTTTTTGTACTTTTGACACAGAAGTGCAGTTTTAATGCTGCTTTTAGTTCTGCTAGTCCTGAGCTGTTTTTGCTCTTTACCATTTATACAAATGATTTCTTATCTGTGAGATGGCAACTGGTTCATCTTATTGTGTTCGCCCACAAAGTTGGGCATCTAATAATCATCCAAAAGCATCTAATACAACCGCGCGGGAATAAATAATCTAAGTGCATTTAATACACCAAAATGGTAAAATGTAGTTTAAGTGCATCTAATACACCCAAGTTTGAATAAACAGTCCAAGTGCATCTTGTACACCCATGTACACATAAAATGTGGACGTTTTCTGCTGGTGCATGTTAACAGGTCTCTTCGTGAGTTAACTTCTGTCAAGATATCTTTTTACGTGTTG
The DNA here is from genome assembly GCA_014155875.1 of Cepaea nemoralis. Classification (NCBI taxonomy): domain Eukaryota; kingdom Metazoa; phylum Mollusca; class Gastropoda; order Stylommatophora; family Helicidae; genus Cepaea; species Cepaea nemoralis. Next base: position 26,330 of record JACEFZ010011001.1, on the reverse strand, counting down.
TATCAGTACATGGTGCTCTCATAATTCCTCTGTGAATATATTTCCTCACAAGTCTGTTAATTGTCCATGATTCACTGCCGAGTATCAGAAATGACCCGAATTAACTCCTAAATACGGTCGTCGTCATCGTCGTCGTCGTCGCCGTTATTTTTTTTTATTTTTTTTTTTGGGGGGGGGGGATTATTCTCGTACGTCTTAGATAGTGGGTTATTAGCAGCTCTAGATTTAATTAGAAAATAACAGGTGACATGGTTCTGTCATATAACTAGGCTACCAACTGACAGTACACCACACCAAGTAATGGTGTACAGGTCAAATGGAACCAGACGAAGAGGCTGACCATTTAAAAGATGAACAGAGGGAATAACAGAGTCCACGAGAGTCTGATAAATGGAGCCCAAAAACGGGACCTCTCCCGCTGTTGTTGCTTCACCTCGACACCGCATTGTACAAAAGGAAGAAGATGAGATGAGATGAAATAACGTGACAATATGAGACAACCAGTGAAAGAAGTGCTAAGATAACACCCGAGTAGAGGCAACCAGAGATACAGATGTCATGATAACATCAGCTAGTGGACCAGAAGTAGTGTATCCCCGTATACCACCAAAACGAGAGACAGACAGCTTTGGAGATCCATAACAATCAACATTCATTGCTGAGAAGTGATTGATTTATTGAATGCATACACATGACTGACAATGTGCTGCGCCAGTCCGGCGTACACGAGACTTTAAATTAATTGACTAACGTGAAACCTCCGAAATGTGCCTTTGCAGAAGACTTGAGAATACTAGTGTAAAGGTAATTCTATAAGCAGATACCACCATAGGGCGTCTGAAGTTGTATGTCTTCACGTCTAGTGGATCACGGAGAATGAGGTGGTGTGACCAGTTTGCTCTCTCTCACAATTTCCTTCCAAGATAATTTGCATAAAACTGAGAATTATACAGCGCTATTTTTACGAGGCTGGATTGACCCTAGAGCCGTAATTGTAAGGAAAATATTTCGCCATTACTTGGCACTGAACCCAAAACACTCTATACTAACAACAATGCTACCATGTCTTATGTGAAGAGCCATAAAAGGTAATATAAATGAGTTAAGAGCCGCCAAAGCATCAGCGACAAGTGTTACAGACAGCAGGAGTAAGTAAGGAAATAAAAGGAGTCATATATAGGGATATTTTGTTATATGGTGCTAGTCGCATATTTTAGACCAGCCTGTACTCGGTGCTACTGTGGTCAACATCACACCGGCCGAATGTGCTTCCCATTCAGTTTTCTAGTAGCCATGTTAGGTTAAGTCATCCAGGAAAACCACGTCTGTGGAAAAACGTCCCCTCCTCATTGGGGAATCCAGCCAGCTTTCCTATCCTTCCGGAGTTTTATAGGTTTTCTCATTTCTTCGTTAGATGCTTTCTCACAGCTGCTATCCACTTAACTTCTACAGGTTAGATATCTGGAGGATACTTTTGGATTGGTCTATTCATAAGTTCCTCAAATTATTCAGCCCATCTGTTCATGTGATCTTTAACTTTGAGGAGAATTTACATAATACTGTTTTGATAACTCCACATGGTTGTTCATATTTTTCTTTTCCTTTTTTCCTTGGGGTGCTACAAAATTCTCTGAGGTTTCAATTAGCTGCTGTGTCTTCTACTTCTCTTTCTAAGTCAATTAAATATTGCCTTGTATAGGCCCTTACACACTTTCTAACTTCTTTATTAGCTTCTGTACATGTTTCTGAGACTTCCACTTTAGTTGCTCTGGATTTTCTATTTATTTTATTTTTTTAATTTGCTTATCTTTTACTTTCTTCGATTTTTTAAAGGGCTCCGAATGTATCCACACCATGTTTGTTTCAGTATCCGGATCACTATATTGTAGACTATGCAATGAATTATGCATGAGACATTTTACTTAAAGACACGTTTGACTACTCACACAAAGTCAATGCCGGGAACTAAAGCTGTCTTCATTATGGCGACTATAATCTTATTTTAGAATTCACTTTGGCGACTACAGTCCTATTTTATGAATAATTGAAGCAGACTCCTCAAGGAAGCCTTCACGAAAGAACACAAGAAAGATCTCCATAAAACAATTATACAATTTTACAGTCTTCTAGCTTTCAAAATCCAATAATCTTTCAGGTTGCTAAGCCCAGTAAATCCTTTTTTAAGACCCGTAATTCTGTCCGATCTCAGAACTCCATTATATTTTCAGTGACATACGAGATTTGTGCTTGAATGCTTAATCTGACAGGCTGAGCTGCGGGAAAGCCCAAACGTCAGACCGATTGCGCGCACAGCGTCAGATTTGGAGCCAGTTGAGGCCAAAGTGTTTTTCTGATAAATAGATTCTTCTTTAGCTCTTCCACAGAGGGTAATTCAATTGTTCAATACCAGTGGTGTGTGCAGACATTTGCGTGGCTTCTGTCTGGCTTGTCTTTTTTGTTGATGTTGTTTTTCCGTCTGTCTGACTCCCTTTCCTTAATTCTGCTTCTCCATCTGTCTCGCTGTGGTGCTCACACCCAATCTCACACTTGCTATATTTAAATCTCTGTTCTAACTTGCTTTCCTATCGCCCGTTCCTCCTTTGGTTGTCTCTGGATGGTTGGAGTGCTTTGTGAATCTGCACACACACACCACGGTTCTGGTAATTCTAAAGCAGGAGTTTGTTGTTGCCATGCTACGAAACAATCATTAGTTATTATCTTTGTGCGTTCACTCACTCTGATCTCAAGCGGTGTCCATCCACGTGTTACTACTTCGAGTGTACTGGACTGATGAATTAGCTTTCCTTATTACCAGTGTTCCTGGCATCAGGCGAACCGACTCCGGCTTCTGAGGTACTTGTAATTGACGTCCCCAAGTCAAGGACGAGAAGTCAACATTTTATTCCAACCAAACCGTGTAGGGGTTGAACACGCTACCTCGGCAATAGCACGCCGAGAAGTTCAGAGCGAGCGTTCTTATCCTATCGGCCATGCTGAGCTCCATCATCATTTTGTTTGTTATGTATCTGTAAGCTCTTACTTAACCTGTCATTTTAGTGTCCTTTAACTACTGTAGCGGAGTCGGGAAGACAAGAAACGTCAGTAAAACGTAACAGTAAAATACTCCTTTACGTGCCTTCAGTTGCACTGGGTAAATGGTGCTAGACCCACATTTGTATAGAACAATCGGCATTTGGTGGGGGATGTGATCAGTGTCACTCCCACTGCCTGTACTTCCCAAGAGATTTTCTGGTACCGGTGTTAGGTTGGGTCCAGCTGAGAGCCCGGGTCAATTTTTAAAGATCCACACCGATGCGGGTTCAAACCCATAACCACACTTGAAAACTGAGTGTCAACTGGCAAACTCGATTGGACAAGAGCAAGGGAGAGACAGAGAGCTAAATTCCCGGATAATTTGGCCATATTACAAGAACAATTCAAGGGAATGAGTGTCCACGGATTTAAGTGAACAAGTGTGCATTTGACAAAGACAGGGTCACTTCTTTTGACACCAGTTTAGGACCAGTCTCTGTTGGAGAACTTATTGACAATTGACTAGACTGAGGGGAAGAGAACAAGGGGGAGGGAGGCAGAAAAGTAAATACCTGGATGGCTTTGCCACTTGACATGATCGAGACAAGAACACAGTGCAAATCTACGACTCTGGTATTCGTGTGCGATGGCGAAACATGACCACCCACACTTATCGGCCCTACATATGATCACCATCATCATCATCATCTTCTTCTTCCACTTCTGCTGTCAAGCGTCGTGGGGAGGAATAATTTGCGTTCCACTGCCCGATTGGCGGCACTGGATAGTGTCATTCC
>JACEFZ010011001.1:0-17500 GCA_014155875.1 Cepaea nemoralis | reverse complement strand
CGTGATGTATATAGGTAGCGTGATGTATATAGGCAGCGTGATGTATATAGGCGGCGTGATGTATATAGGTAGCGTGATGTATATAGGCAGCGTGATGTATATAGGCGGCGTGATGTATATAGGTAGCGTGTTGTATATAGGTAGCGTGTTGTATATAGGTAGCGTGATGTATATAGGTAGCGTGATGTACATAGGTAGCGTGATGTATATAGATAGCGTGATGTATATAGGTAGCGTGTTCTCTATACGTAGCATGCTGTATTTGGATAGCGTGTTCAATACCCAGCGTGTGAAGATAAGATTTTGCAGACTGCGCGGAAGAAATAATTGTTCATTCAACGGGGAAGACGGCGTTTACCTGCAAAGCGTTGTAGAGCGTAATGAACACGGCAAGGCACGCAGAGCGCCCTGGTCATACATTGCACCTGTATTCGTCTCCAGTCGTCTTGACTTGTCTTGCCGCTGGATTCAGATGGGCTCAGGCGAGAGAATGTAGTAGTCGGCGAATCTCGCAACTCTTCTTCACTTTAATCCAATTTATCGCGCAAGTTATTCTTCATCCAGCCATTTTAGGACTCACGGCTCCAAATTTCAGTCCCATTGGATGAAATAAATGGTCAGCATCATTCTTGATGGACAAACACCATGAGCTGATCCAGAATGATTACTGAATATCGTTCTGAAAGAGAATTGACTATCACCAACATTCATTGGCTCGCCATTCTCAAGTCTGTTGTGGGATGGGAAATGTCCATCCTGAACTAGGAGACTAACCAAAGTTGGACATTTCTTCACGTAATACCTTCTTCACATTGTCTATTAAGATAATTATGTGCTTTCGTATGAAATGGATTTTAAAACTGCCCGATAAGAGACATTCGATGAAAATGTGACTGGCTTGCTCCTCATGGAATGGATGATCTATGTCACTGATATAGAAACACATTTTCTACTACATTTTGTAATTGTTCACAATCATTTTGTCCAGATTCGTGTTTTTCTTCTCTTATCTGGCGGAGAACCGACCAAGCGTCAGTTATTTTCCGTAAAGAGTGTAATCAGTTCTTCTTCACAGACGAAAAGGTTTCAACTTTGTGCATCTTCGTCTTAGAAATTCAGTGACGAAACTATCTCTGTTATCTCTATCACTGTTACAGGGGAAAATACCTACTCAAATACACAGACAGATGGAACTAATGGAATGATGTGATTAAAATTACTCCGGCCGCCTTCGCTGTCCGATATATTTCCTGGTGTCCATTCTAGGCGGAGTCGACCTTGAAGCCCAGACCAATTGTAAATATCCAACTGTATGCGATGTCGAACCGACGATCACCGGACGAGCGTGTATTTACTACGCTACCGCTGAGCATATGGTGCTAGGCCTATCTTTGTACGGAGCAATCGGCACTAAATGGCTACTGCTGAACATATGGTGCTAGGCCTATCTTTGTATGTAGCAATCGGCACTAAATGGCTATATCTGAGCATATGGTGCTAGGCCTATCTTTGTACGGAGCAATCGGCACTAAATGGCTACTGCTGAACATATGGTGCTAGGCCTATCTTTGTACGGAGCAATCGGCACTAAATGGCTACTGCTGAACATATGGTGCTAGGCCTATCTTTGTACATAGCAATCGGCACTAAATGGCTATAGCTGAGCATATGGTGCTAGGCCTATCTTTGTATGTAGCAATCGGCACTAAATGGCTATATCTGAGCATATGGTGCTAGGCTTATCTTTGTATGTAGCAATCGGCACTAAATGGCTATATCTGAGCATATGGTGCTAGGCCTATCTTTGTATGTAGCAATCGGCACTAAATGGCTATATCTGAGCATATGGTGCTAGGCCTATCTTTGTATGTAGCAATCGGCACGAAATGGCTACTGCTGAGCATATGGTGCTAGGCCTATCTTTGTACGGAGCAATCGGCACTAAATGGCTATATCTGAGCATATGGTGCTAGGCCTATCTTTGTACGGAGCAATCGGCACTAAATGGCTACTGCTAAGCATATGGTGCTAGGCCTATCTTTGTATGTAGCAATCGGCACTAAATGGCTATAGCTGAGCATATGGTGCTAGGCCTATCTTTGTATGTAGCAATCGGCACTAAATGGCTACTGCTGAACATATGGTGCTAGGCCTATCTGTGTACGGAGCAATCGGCACTAAATGGCTACTGTGGTCAATCTCGCGTCGACGGCCTTCATATTGCACGACATTTAAGGACTGCGAACTGAGAAGAAGAATATATTAAGCCATCGTGACCCTGTAAATTCTCGTCAGAACATGAACGTGCATCACAAAAACAAAATGTACGTGACAAACAAAATGTGAAAACTAAAACAGGCAGTGCCTTGTATAATTAATGATTAGTTAATTAGCATTATTTGTGGTAATATTTTCAATATTTTTTTTAAATTTCCTTTTTTATCCTTTTCCGATGTGAGCTCATGGAATGCGCATTGTGGCATTTGTTCTTTGATATGATTTTGATGGCGGGTTGAAACGAGGATTGAATGAATGGATAGTCAGAATAAAGCTTTCGCGTTGAAGATTGGTGCGACTAGGAAGAGCGGCACATCAAGTGCGCGAGGAGGATCGTTAGTCATCATCAGACACGCACGGTAATTCAGCATACACTGATGGATTCCCGGGAGAACGGAACCTCTGCGGACGTGTCCGGGGTGCATTGATGATATTCTGAACTGAATAGATTCTGTGGTATCACTAGGGACAGCTTGATGATGATAATTTATGTAGGGGCCTAGTATAACAGATCTAGACAATTATGATACGGACAAAGCTGACAACGGATTAACGGGTTCAGTACTGCATTCGCTTATAGTGGATTATAGCTCGTTTACTTCGAGGCATGGAAGAAATGTGCAGGTCTCTTATATCTTGAAGACAGAGGTGCTCTTCCTCTTGTTCCTTCTTCTTCTTGTTCCTCTTCTTTTTATTCGTCGTCGTCTTCTTTGTACATCTTCAAACGTCAGTACAAGTATATGAATATATTTAAAGAAAGCAGCTGTCAACATAGGTTATTGATATCTCCATATAGCTTGACCTCACGTGAAGTGGTTTAGGTCAAAGTAATTGTCTCTATACTGCATATGTTAGACACTCTAGCAGCATATGTGTACCCATCATTTTACTAGTTTCACAATAACGTTACGTTCATCAGCATCTTCTAAGTTTAGTTTAATGAACAAGTGTTATTTCAACCTGTAATGTCAGATGTGGTTCTGCAAACTGCTACGTTGTTACTTCGATCGAGTTGACCATTCTGTTGAACTGAAAGCTCTGATTCCTCCTTGGTTTTAAAAGTGGCTCACATCAACGTCTTTCGTCCATCATGTGTCATGCCGGTAAGCGTGGGCGGTTATGTTTCGCCATCTTACACGATCACCAGAGTCGTGGATCAGCTCAATCAATGTTCCTGTCTCGACCATGCCACGTGGTCAAGCCATCCGAGTATTTACTTCTCTGTCTTCCCCTTGTTCTCCTCCCCTCGATCTTGCCAGTTGCCACCAAGTTCTCCAATGTATTTCTTCTCATAACATGTCAAAAAATTTATTGACTGCCTACGTCTAATTTCTCTAATAAATTTACGATTTTCATTTGATTCTTGTAATACTTGGTCATTGGTTTTTCTGTCTGTCTACTTTATGGTATTCAATGTCTTAGCCTCACAATAAATTGTGTATACATCAGTTTAAAGTCGTACAAAAAGACCTAACTCCTGTAAGGCAACAGTTTGTAAGTTGTGAGGCTGAAATAGCAACATCAGCAACGGGTTTCCCACTGACCAAGATCTGTGGGTAGCTCTTCGTGGTGCACCCTGCCCACATACTTCATCCAAGATCAGCATGACGCTTTAAGGATTGGCATACCACTCCGAGGTGTGGTTTCCTGTGCCAGTTTTGCACACTCTACTGTCTTCTGGGCCGGAGGAGGGAAGGGAGGCTCTACGACACGTCCATCTGGAGATGGTACTTGAGTACTGGGCCAAGGACGAGAGTCTATACACCAGAATCCCGCAGGAATAGGTGCAAGCCCTGCCCATGGCTCATGTCTATAGATGTACGCCCTGTCTATGGCTCATGTCTATAGATGTACGCCCGGTCCATGGCTCATGCCTATAGATGCACGCCCGGTCCATGGCTCATGTCTATAGATGCACGCCCTGCCCATGGCTCATGCCTATAGATGCACGCCCTGTCCATGGCTCATGTCTACAGATGCACGCCCTGTCCATGGCTCGTGTGTATAGATGCACGCCCTGTCCATGGCTCATGTCTATAGATGCAAGCATTGTCCATGGCTCATGTCTATAGATGCACGCCCTGTCCATGGCTCATGTCTATATATGCACGCCCTGTCCATGGCTCATGTCTATAGATGTACGCCCTGCCCATGGCTCATGTCTATAGATGCACGCCCTGTCCATGGCACATGTCTATAGATGTACGCCCTGTCCATGGCTCATGTCTATAGATGCACACCATGTCCATGGCTCATGCCTATAGATGCACGCCCTGTACATGGCTTATGTATATAGATGCACGCCCTGTCCATGGCTCATGTCTATAGATGCACGCCCTGTCCATGGCTCATGTCTACAGATGCACGCCCTGTCCATGGCTCATGTCTATAGATGCAAACACTGTCCATGGCTCATACCTATAGATGCACGCCATGTCCATGGCTCATGCCTATAGATGCACGCCCTGCCCATGGCTCATGTCTATAGATGCAAGGCTTGTCCATGGCTCATGCCTATAGATGCAAGCCCTGTCCATAGCTCGTGCGTCATGAAAGCCAACTAAAGTATTAAAAATTGGACTTAATTTGCCAGAGGCTTGATAACCAACCAACTAGCTACAGATGCAAGCCCTGCCCATTGCACACGCCTATAGATGCAAGCCCTGTCCATGGTTCATATCTATAAATGCAAGCCCTGCCCATGGCTCATGTCTATAGATGCACGCCCTGTCCATGGTTCATGTCTATAGATGCACGCCCTGTCCATGGCTCATGTCTATAGATGCACGCCCTGTCCATGGCTCATGTCTATAGATGCAAACCCTGTCCATGGCTCATATCTATAGATGCACGCCCTGTCCATGGCTCATGTCTATAGATGCAAGCCTTGTCCATGGCTCAAGCCTATAGATGCATGCCCTGTCCATAGCTCGTGCGTCATGAAAGCCAACTAAAGTATTAAAAATTTGACTTAATTTGCCAGAGGCTTCATAACCAACCAACTAGCTACAGATGCAAGCCCTGCCCATTGCACACGCCTATAGATGCAAGCCCTGTCCATGGTTCATGTCTATAGATGCAAGCCCTGCCCATGGCTCATGTCTATAGATGCACGCCCTGTCCATGGTTCATGTCTATAGATGCACGCCCTGTCCATGGCTCATGGCTATAGATGCAAACCCTGCCCATGGCTCATGTCTATAGATGCACGCCCTGTTCATGGCTTACGCCTATAGATGCACGCCCTGTCCATAGCTCAAGTCTATAGATGCAAGCCCTGCCCATGGCTCATGTCTATAGATGCAAGCCCTGCCCATGGCTCATGTCTATAGATGCACGCCCTGTCCATGGCTCACGCCTATAGATGCACGCCCTGTCCATGGCTCATGTCTATAGATGCAAGCCCTGTCCATGGCTCACGCCTATAGATGCACGCCCTGTCCATGGCTCATGTCTATAGATGCACGCCCTGTCCATGGCTCATGTCTATAGATGCAAGCCCTGTCCATGGCTCATGTCTATAGATGCACGCCCTGTCCATGGCTCATGTCTATACATGCAAGCCTTGTCCATGGCTCATGTCTATAGATGCACGCCCTGTCCATGGCTCATGTCTATAGATGCAAGCCCTGTCCATGGCTCATGTCTATAGATGCACGCCCTTTCCATGGCTCATGTCTATAGATGCAAGCCCTGTACATGGTTCATGTCAATAGATGCTCGCCCTGTCCATGGCTCATGTCAATACATGCACGCCCTGTCCATGGCTCATGTCTATACATGCAAGCCCTGTCCATGGCTCATGTCTAAAGATGCACGCCCTGTCCATGGCTCACGCCTATAGATGAAATCCCTGTCCATAGCTCGTGCGTCATGAAAGCCAATTAAAGTATTAAAAATTGGACTTAATTTGCCAGAGGCTTCATAACCAACCAACTAGCTACAGATGCAAGCCCTGCCTATGGCACACGCCTATAGATGCAAGCCCTGTCCATGGCTCATGTCTATAGATGCAAGCCTTGTCCATGGCTCATGTTTATAGATGCACGCCCTGTCCATGGCTCATGTCTATAGATGCAAGCCCTGTCCATAGCTCATGTCTATAGATGCAAGCCTTGTCCATGGCTCATGTTTATAGATGCAAGCCCTGTCCATGGCTCACGCCTATAGATGCAAGCCCTGTCCATGGCTCATGTCTATAGATGCACGCCCTGTCCATGGCTCATGTCTATAGATGCACGCCCTGTCCATGGCTCATGTCTATAGATGCACGCCCTGTCCATGGCTCATGTCTATACATGCAAGCCTTGTCCATGGCTCATGTCTATAGATGCACGCCCTGTCCATGGCTCATGTCTATAGATGCAAGCCCTGTCCATGGCTCATGTCTATAGATGCACGCCCTTTCCATGGCTCATGTCTATAGATGCAAGCCCTGTACATGGTTCATGTCAATAGATGCACGCCCTGTCCTTGGCTCATGTCTATACATGCACGCCCTGTCCATGGCTCATGTCTATACATGCAAGCCCTGTCCATGGCTCATGTCTAAAGATGCACGCCCTGTCCATGACTCACGCCTATAGATGAAATCCCTGTCCATAGCTCGTGCGTCATGAAAGCCAATTAAAGTATTAACAATTGGACTTAATTTGCCAGAGGCTTCATAACCAACCAACTAGCTACAGATGCAAGCCCTGCCCATGGCACACGCCTATAGATGCAAGCCCTGTCCATGGCTCATGTCTATAGATGCAAGCCTTGTCCATGGCTCATGTTTATAGATGCACGCCCTGTCCATGGCTCATGTCTATAGATGCAAGCCCTGTCCATAGCTCATGTCTATAGATGCAAGCCTTGTCCATGGCTCATGTTTATAGATGCAAGCCCTGTCTATGGCTCACGCCTATAGATGCAAGCCCTGTCCATGGCTCATGTCTATAGATGCACGCCCTGTCCATGGCTCATATCTATAGATGCAAGCCCTGTCCATGGCTCATGTCTATACATACACGCCCTGTCCATGGCTCATGTCTATAGATGCAAGCCCTGTCCATGGCTCATGCCTATAGATGCAAGCCCTGTCCATGGCTCATGTCTATAGATGCACGCCCTGTCCATGGCTCATGTCTATAGATGCACGCCCTGTCCATGGCTCATGTCTATAGATGCACGCCCTGTCTATGGCTCATGTCTATAGATGCACGCCCTGTCTATGGCTCATGTCTATAGATGCACGCCCTGTCCATGGTTCATGCCTATAGATACACACCCTGTCCATGGATAATGTCTATAGATGCACGCCCTGTCCATGGCTCATGCCTATAGATGCAAGCCTTGTCCATGGCTCATGTCTATAGATGCACGCCCTGTCCATGGCTCATGTCTATAGATGCAAGCCCTGTCCATGGCTCATGTCTATAGATGCACGCCCTTTCCATGGCTCATGTCTATAGATGCAAGCCCTGTCCATGGTTCATGTCTATAGATGCACGCCCTGTCCATGGCTCATGTCTATACATGCACGCCCTGTCCATGGCTCATGTCTATACATGCAAGCCCTGTTCATGGCTCATGTCTATAGATGCACGTCCTGTCCATGGCTCACGCCTATAGATGCAAGCCCTGTCCATAGCTCGTGCGTCATGAAAGCCAACTAAAGTATTAAAACTTGGACTTAATTTGCCAGAGGCTTCATAACCAACCAACTAGCTAACTATAGCAGCTGTCTATTAGAAGTGGAAAGCAAAGATGTTGATGTATAAAGGTCAGATATAAATACTAGTCAAGACTTCTCTTAGCCACAACTTGCAGCATCGTGGTAACAGAGACTAATTTAGTTAACGAAAGGAGGGTCGGAAATATTCTCTGCTAACTTGAATGTCAGAGAGAGAGAGAGAGAGAGAGAGAGAGAGAGAGAGAGAGAGAGAGAGAGAGAGAGAGAGAGAGAGAGAGAGAGAGAGAGGTGGGAGATATAAACTGAACTATTATGTTGAACCTGTTCTGCGTATGGTATTGAATCATGGAAAGGGAACAAAGACATTAGGAAGGAAATGGAGACAACAGAGATTGTTTTCGGAAACGTATGATATTAGATCGGGTGTCCAATGTTTCCGCACAAGAGAGAACAGCTCGGAGACCAGTGTGCACTCTGCAAAGTTACAAATGCTTTGGTGGTATGACATCAAGAAAAAGCATATCGAATACATCACTCCCCAGAATAAATCTCAGAATTATCAAATGTACCCACAAATATGAATGGCGATTGTGATTCTAGTACAAACTAAGTTAAACCCTCAACGGGTGCTGTGGAGTTCGTGTACTATGTGAAATCCTCTCGTGTGAACTGTGTGGGCAACTGAAGCACTTATGGAAATACCTGTGTTCACTGGAAGTGATCCGCGGTCAAATACCAAACACGTGACTAATTGCACTTGAGCTGAGTAAGATGTTCACGTGGAAATTGCTGGCTTGGGAGGTAAGGGACAACCACCACATTGTATTGCTAACATGCGTTTGTGAGCATGTCACTAATCTGGAAAGGTGGAGTTACACGTTTGGAAGCTCCACTCAAGTCTTACGGTTAAATAACCTCATGTGAATACCTTACACCAACGGTCTCAACCGTTTTGTAGTGTTGTACGGAAGTAATTTTTCAAAGTCACTCAGCGTGCCAACCGAAGTCCGCAATAGTCTAATTCATATTCTTTGTCTAAAAGTCTTGAAAGGAGCGTATATTAAGTTGTTGCTGACATTGTATTCAATCAGTCAATCAGGTACCGTCTCCACAATGAAGGTTAGCTGCAGTAGATCCCCAACACTTTCCGCCCTGAATGTACATTCTGTCAGGCTGATGTTCGTCCATCTCTTGATGTTATCTTCCCACTTGTATCGTTGTCTACCTCTTGCTCGCTTGCCCTCCAGTATGGTTTTTATAAGAGTATCATATCTTTTAACGTGGACGAAATATTTAACTTGCTTTCTTGTTATTTATTTCGTCAACTCTCTATAAATTCCCAGTTTTTCTAGATGCTCTCTATTTGATTGTTTTTGTTTCCATGAAGTACGACATATTCGTCTGTATATCCACATCTCCGGGGCCTCTATTCAACTTTCTAGTTGCTTATTCAATGTTCAGGCTTCCGCGCCATACAGTAGTGTTGAATATTAGTAGCATTTGATAATTATTATTTTTAATGCATTGTTAATCTCTCTAGATGTTAAAACTGATTTCATGCTGTTGAAGACATTTTAGATAATTCCTATTCTCTTTTTTATTTCTATTGCACTTCTGCCATCATCTGTTATTATATGTCCAGACATTGTATTACTTAATAACAGCACTTGCGTTTGTGTTATGGCCAATGCTGACATGAGTATGCGAAAGGCTAGAGTACTATAGAGTTCGTGGTAGGAAGAAGGGGTGGTCTGGGGAGAGGGAAAGTGTGTGAAGGAAACACAACTTTGTCACGGTGAAGCATTGTTGTCACATAATCACTCGATTAATTTGCATGTGATTGCACATTCTTGCCTCCAATGTCTAACAATCTTTGTTTGAATTGGTGTAAAAATAGGAATAGCTTTAAAGAATTATAGGCCTCTGTTTAATTAAAAATTAAGCTTTCTTAGTGAAATCATATATTATATTTTAATTTACTCAACGTGCCACTGGAAATTGTTCCACTTGCCACAACTGTCACGTGTGCTATAGGTTGCCGACGCCTGCCTTTTACTCAAACGATCTGGTACATCGCTAAGGCCAGAAATGCAGGGAGTATTCCATGTTTCTTAAAAGGATTTCAAACACCGTGTTTACTATATTTGGTGTATTTGAAGTACTAAAGTTTGCTATCTTGGAACGGCTATAAAGCTAATCACATGTTCCTGAGAAAAAGAACCCAAATTGCAACAATGAAGATGATAAACAACGCAAATAAATCACAAAGAGCAAACCATCTGTGTTATTCCAGTTCTCCTTTGATAAACCATAGAAGCTGATAATTTCAGCCTAATCTCTTGTTGAGCACCAAACTCACGTTGCGCGTGCAGTGTGCGCAGGTTCTATCCTCTATTTCCGGTGAGTCAAACGCGTTTGTTTGAACAAGTAATCATGGCTGAATGGCGCTAACTAGGCCACAACCCAGACTGTGTGGTCCCAGCTTGAGCTGGCCTTGTCATTTCTCGGGGAAAGAAAATCTCCGTTGACAGTGACTCTAATATGAATAGAAATCCTGTCAAATCCTTTGTAATTGTTTTCAAATTAACTCGATAGCTGTGATTTATACAAATCCTTTGAATGTTCCTAAAAGTGAATTCAAATGGGATTTTGAATTTGTAATATTACCTCTTCTGTAGTAATGATAGCTGAAAACGCGAAAGATCTCCAACAGCTATTAGGCATTGTGATAATAGAGACTGCAAGAAAGAGAATCTTCTTGAATATATAAAAAATAAAACAGAAACATGGTTATATGTATCAAAGAAAATGCAACCTCTAAACACGATCTCATTGTGCAAGGGAAATTGTTTCGGCACGTAAATAAATTCACACATTTGGAAGCTTTTTTAGCATCAGGTGGAAGATGTGTGACAGAGACAACAAGCAGCATAGGAGGTCAACACGTCAATAAATTCACACATTTGGAAGCTTTCATAACATCAGGTGGAAGATGTGTGACAAAGATAACAAACAGCATAGGAGATCAGCTTGGCCGAGCGGATAAGCACGTTCGCGCTCTTAAACTTCCGGTGTGCTGATGTCGAGGTAATGTATTCAAACCCTACACCGGTCATTGGGACTACAATGTTGATTTCTCGTCCTTGGCTTTGGGACTTAAATTACAAGTACCTCTGCAGTGGGTTGCCGTGGTGATGAGGGACACTCATTATAGGGAAAGATAATCCACACGCAAAAATCACCTAGTCCACCAAAAGCAGTACTACATGTATGGACTAAGCTTGAGTTCAAAGCGAGCGATCGAAAAAAAAAATCACAATAGGTCAAGCAAAAGCTGTATTTCTGAAGATAAAAAGTATCTTACGAAATAAATCACTTTCTTTGAATGTCAGAAATATACCACTTTATCTCAATGTCAGAAATAAGAGTACTGCAATGTTATACTCAACCTGTCCACGTGCATGCCAGTTTGCCATTAGATGCCGTTGGGGGGGGGGGGGGGGGGGGGGGGGAAGAGATGTGGTTTCTGATACGAAGGTTGCGAATACCCTTGGACGGCTTGAGTAGTCAATAACGACGGTCTATAAGAGGCTA
Organism: Cepaea nemoralis; assembly: GCA_014155875.1. Taxonomy (NCBI): domain Eukaryota; kingdom Metazoa; phylum Mollusca; class Gastropoda; order Stylommatophora; family Helicidae; genus Cepaea; species Cepaea nemoralis. The sequence continues at coordinate 5,952 of JACEFZ010011001.1, read as the reverse complement.
ATGAAAGTAATACAGTATACACAAGTACAGGAAATAGATAACAATTGTTGATTGTTTGATTGATTGATTGATTGATTGATTGATTGATTGATTTAGGAACCGACAACACAGCATTCGGGGCATTCCCATAAGCGCTCCATCCCCATCTTCAGAAGCCAGCGAAGAGTTCCAACCGCAATAACAATTGTTTTGATCATATAATAATGACAAGAGGGACATTGGACAACATGGTGACCACTGGAAAGAGAGGCATTGGATAACATCGTGACCACTGGAAATAGAAGCATTAGATAACATTTTGACCACTGGAAAGAGCATTCGATAACATGGTGACCACAGGAAAGAGAGGCATTGGTCAATCTGGTGACCACTGGAAAGAGAGGCATTGGACAACCTGGTGACCACTAGAAAGACCTGCGTTAGAAGAATCAACGACAGACAGAGAACGTATGCGTGATGGTCTATGACGCGTGGACATATGTTATCCATAGAACAGATCCAGAACATCAAGGATCGAGAATTGTGGAGAGACATGAACGGTGACACTATTTGGCACGGCACATGCTGATGATTATGACCTCTTCTTGTGAAGGGTAGCTCAGTTATAACGACTTCCGTCTCTGGCTTGTGTCGACCTAGTTCTATTCACGGCTTGGTCTGTGTGGATTCCACAAATAAGAGCAGGGTAATATCTCTTCCCCCTCCTCCAAATCTCTATCCTGGGGTAGGTAGCTCTCATGGACAATTTGAACCATTGGAAGGACCCCAGAAGAGTCGTATGTTTGAAATCGAAAATAACAAGCCAAATAGGGTGTTGCCTTGGCTACATTTCAAAATGAGAAATGCTACCAACATATCTGTGTTTATAGCATGTGTGATTCTAGAATACGTGGAGCCTCGCTGGTTTGTATGGGGCTCATGCACTGTGCTTCAAATTCACATTGTAGGAGAAGACTGTGGCACTTATGGAGATATGTATGTGCAATGATAGAGATCCTTTGCTTACAAAACAAGATAACAGAAACACACACATTATGATCAACTTTGGGGAACGTAGATACATTTTTTTCATGTTCGTGGTATTGATTCATTGTTGTGGTATTGACTCATTGTTGTGGTACTGACTCATTGTTGTGGTATTGACTCATTGTTGTGGTATTGACTCATTGTTGTGGTATTGACTCATTGTTGTGGTATTGACTCATTGTTGTAATATTGACTCATTGTTGTGGTATTGACTCATTGTTGTGGTATTGACTCATTGTTGTGGTATTGACTCATTGTTGTGGTATTGACTCATTGTTGTGGTAATGACTCATTGTTGTGGTACTGACTCACTGTTGTGACGCTGACGCATGTTCAGGGTACTGACTCATTCTTGTGGTTCTGACTCATGTTCGTGGTACTGAGTATCAATGACGCAATAAGATTCATCGCTGATGAGTCCGTGTGGCCACTGAAGCAACGGGAGAAGCAAATACACAGATATCGAGTGTCACACATAAAAGATAAGAGAACGAAATAATAAGACACGTTAGACAGCAACAACAGTGCAAGTTGCAGGCAAAAGTCAGTTGATCCTATCTTTTTCATATGACACAACTCAACTCAACTGACGCAGGCCGCAATTTAGTAACAAAGTAAGAAATTAACTCCGAAGACCGGCCAGTTAATTTTCTTTCTTTCTTTCTTTCTTTCTTCTTCTTCTTCTTCTTCTTCTTCTTCTTCTTCTTCTTCTTCTTCTTCTTCTTCTTCTTCTTCTTCTTCTTCTTCTTCTTCTTTTTCTTCTACTTCTGCGTTCGTCCGGAATGTTGTTTTAGACGTAATTGCCTGTTTACAGCAGAACTGCGATATTTACACCTTTCGGCCGACACATCCGACTTCTTCAGGCATTTGTTGACCGGGTTACCTTCCCGGGTTACTTTTTGTTTTTCTATTGTTTAGCATATTTTGTTATTTACACTTCTTTTTTGTGTGTGTTCCGTGAATGCCCATAATCATTTTTTTTCTATTCATTTCTCGGCGCGGTGGAGACAAGGGTTACGGACTCAATTCGTAATAACGCATGCCGCGTTCGAAACACAGCTGCGGGCGATTTGGAAACAGACCACCTTGCTTTAGTTTTCATATAATGATATTAGTGCTGGTCGTTCATAAAGCAATAGCAAACTATTGAACGCAAACTTGTCGAGAAATCACAAACAGCCAAAATTTTATGGGTTGACTGCGACTTCCTGTAAAGGATATGCAACCAACTCGAAGAACAGTTAGAACTGCTGTCCCAGCACTACCATGAATAGTGAGTCGTTAAGTAGGTACCCAATTTTGAATTTAATGATAACTGAAAGTAGAGTTGTTGTTTTTTTTAAATAAATAAAACCCAAGAACCGAAACAGAAACACAGTCGAGACAGGAACACAGAGCTGATCCACGACTTTGGTGATCGAGTGAGATGGCGAAACATGACAGCCCAGACTTATTTGTATGGCACATGATGGATGGATGGAAGAACTGAAGCAAGAGCCTGCGATGGGTGAGGGGTGTGCTAGGGCCATCAGATGTTGTAGGCCTGACACTTTTCTCTCACATAGCGGACGAAGAATGTAGGCTTTGAACCCTCGTCCGACCCGCATTATATATATATATATATATATATATATATATATATATATAATATATATATATATATATATATATATATATATATATATATATATATATATATATATATATATATATCTCCCCCGATGGTGTTTCCACCTTGTCGTGGTGGGGGAGCTTGAGTTTCTCAATGACCCTGAGAGCTATGCCGGCGGTAGCGTAGCTACCAGCAGGGCCTCCCAAGCCGGACAGGTCAAAGGGTAGAGAACAGACAAAGAGAAACACCCTGGTCCTCCAGGTTGGGGGTTGAAGCGTGGGGTTAACATCCCCACCTTTGTAAAAACCTTTCTTTGTTACGAAACAAATACATGAGCCTCGATATCGGACTGACTTATCTGGACAACGACCTTGGAACGTTAAAGGACTTTTGAGATTTGGAACATGGAATGTACGGACACTATATCGAGCTGGAGCGGCCGAAGAACTAACCCGGGAGCTGGTTGAATATCAAATGGATATCACAGCAATTCAAGAAATAAGGTGGCCAGGAGAGGGTACTTTAGAGCAAAATGGAATGATTATAATATATGGAGGAAACACCCAAAATAAACATGAATTAGGAACAGGATTTGTCATCAAAAAAGAGTTATGGGGGAACATTTTAAACTTTAAAGCTTTTAATGACAGGATTAGTAAATTACGAATAAAAGGTAAATGGAAAAATATAACGATGATTAATGTACATGCACCTACTGAAGAGAAAGAAGATGATATTAAAGAGGACTTTTATAATGATCTGGAAGATGTCATAGAAGAAACCCCCAAACAGGACATCCTGATTGTGCTGGGAGACTTCAATGCAAAAATAGGTAGAGAGCAAACTAATAAAAAAGTGGCCGGTATGGAAAGCCTACATACAACTTCAAATGATAATGGATGGAGAGTCATCAACCTGGCAGAAGCCAAAGGACTGCAGATTAGCAGTACCAGACTACAAAGAAAGGATATACACAAACAAACTTGGAAATCATGTGACAAGAGAACCTATAATCAAATAGATCACATTTTAATTAACAACAGAAATGCATCAAACATACAGCAAGTCAGAAGTTATAGAGGAGCTGAGTGCCATAGTGACCATTTCCTCGTTGGAGCAAAATTTAAAATAAAACTTAAGAGAGCTTTCTATACTAAATTACAAAGATTACACCCAACATATAACAGAGAAAAACTACAAGACATTACAGTCAAAGAGAAATTTACAGATGAAATAAAATGTAAACTTGAAACTTTGCAAAACCCTTTGGAGGAAAGCGTTGACCAAACTTGGTTGAACATCAAGAATACAATTCAATCTACCGCAGAAGAATGTCTCGGTGTGTCAACCACGCATAGAAAGAACAGATGGTTCAATCAAAAATGTGAAGAAGCAGTCACTAAGAAGAAGAATGCCAGACATGTATGGTTAAATGACATCAATAACATCCAAAAGGAAGAGCATTATAGAAATGAATGTAAAGAGGCTACAAAAATAGTCAGACAGCAGAAGCGAGAATATATGAGTAATATAATCAAAGATTTGGAAACTAATCACCAGAAAAATGAATCCAGAAAGTTTTTTAAAGTACTGAAGTCAATTAAACGAGGGCACCAACAAAACACATATGGTTTAAAAGACAAAAATGGGAATATGATAAATACCAATGAAGAAATGTGCAACACATGGAAAGAATATTTTATTGAATTACTAAATTGTGAAGCTCCAAGTAACATTTTCCCACAGGAAGAGGTTCTAACATGCGAACCACAAATTGAAGAACCTACATTTGAAGAAATCCTATATGTAATCACACGACTTAAAAACAATAAGGCAACTGGGACTGATGGAATTGCTGCTGAATTTATAAAGGCAGGTGGCCATGCATTACATCTAAAGCTATACGAACTAATAATAAAATCTGGAGGACAGAAGAATTACCCCATGACTGGAAAGAGTCATTATTGATACCTATCTTTAAGAAAGGAGACAAGTTCCAATGTGGAAATTATAGAGGAATATCACTACTGTCCACAAGCTATAAGATACTATCCGCAGTATTACTAAATAGACTAAAACCATATTCAGAAGACATATTAGGTGACTACCAGGCGGGTTTTAGACAAAACAGATCAACAATAGATCAGATATTTATCTTACGACAAATAGCCGAGAAACATTGGGAATATAAAAGAGATCTCCATAACATTTTTGTGGATTTTAAAAAGGCTTATGATAGTGTCCATAGGAATAGTCTATGGAATGTTATGCAGGAATTTGGAATACCAAGGAAGTTAATTAACATGACCAAACTATGCATGGAAGATACTTATAATATAGTAACATATAAAGGCAGGAAATCAGACCCCTTCCAAATAACATCTGGCTTGAAACAGGGTGATGCACTATCGCCGCTACTCTTCAATCTGGCTCTAGAGAAAGTTGTAAGGAAGGTAAAGGAGGAATGTGATATTGGAGGAACATCCAAGCTGCTTGGTTATGCAGATGATATAGATATTATAGGGCAAAGTGAACAAAAGACATTAGAAATATTGACTCACTTAAAGGAAAAAGCCCAACAGATGGGGCTGGTTATCAACCAAGATAAGACAGAATATATGGTAATTTCAAGAGACGGAATGGCTAAAAACTCTGGCCACATACAAATAGATAATATGACCATTAAAAGAACGGAAACATACAAATACCTGGGTACAATCTTCAACTGCTCCAACATCATAAGGGAAGAAATACAAACTAGAATCAACTCTGGAAATAAGATATACTATGCACTACAACATCTACTAAAATCAAAGGCGCTATCTCGTAACACCAAAATCACAATATACAAAACACTGATCAGACCAGTTGTGCTGTATGGCTCTGAAACCTGGAGTACAACGAAAGGAGACGAAGCCTTGTTACAAACCTTTGAGAACAAAATTTTAAGACGCATCTTTGGACCCATTAGGGATACACAAAGTGGAGAGTGGGAAAAGAAGAAGTAACAAAGACATTTATGATTTGTTTAAGTCCCCGCTAATCACTGGTATCATGAAGGCTAATAGACTACAATGGCTGGGGCATATAGAAAGAATGGAAGATAATAGGGAAACAAAACTCGCTTACACTCAGGAAATAAATGACCGTAGACCCCGAGGTAGACCAAGAAGGCGGTGGAGAGATAATATACATACAGACCTACAAGCACTTGGAATCAACGACTGGCAAGAGAAGGTCCACCAGAGAGACGAATGGAGACAGATTGTATTTGCAGCAAAGAACCTCAATGGCTCGGAATGCTGAAGAAGAAG